>CM052957.1:10935126-11101681 GCA_028554685.1 Agrotis ipsilon
TGAAGAGTTCGTTTGTTAGTTTGGTTGAACGCGCTCATCTCAATAACCCTACCAGTTCATATTTCAAAAATATTTTTATCTGGGTAGTCTATTTATTGAGGCAGATGATAGGCTGTATAACATCAAACTACGACCAATAGAAGCCGAGCACCGGAATGAAACCACGGGTAACAGCTAGTTAAATAAATAACCTAGGTAGGTACTGTATTTTAATTCTAAAAAATATTTTTATAACAATACTAGCGGCCCGTCCCGGCTTCGCACGGGTGGAGGACCCGGTCTAAAATTTGAGATTTAAACTATCCTATCTCTCAAGTTGGATCGAACTGCACATGGTGTGCGAATTTTATTATAATCGGTTAAGTGGTTTAGGAGTACATTGAGGACAAACATTGTGACACGAGATTTATATATATTAAGATTAGAATTAATTACTAACACATTTTTATTGGTTATGTAGAGTACAGGGTTTTGATAGTTTATTAAAATCTTGATTAATTCACCTGCATATGTTTCACCTGTTGGTTAATCTACCTACTAGACAATTGATCGGAGTAGCCATGAATGATCAAGTGATGGTTTGAGCTCTTGTTGCGATGAACAAGGTATTTAGTTTAGTATTTAGTAAGTATTTTTAGACAAAAATTGATTACCAAACATTGTGCAATATTTACATAAATATAAAAAACATTGTGTAATTAAAATTGTAAAGTAAGGATGATGATACATTTTTTTCATAATAACATTACCTATCTATCTTTCTTATTACTTGCCTACAACGGACATATACACTCGAGACCAATGAATCCGGGTCACTTAAAGAATCCTAAAAATCTCGGAAACTAAAAATGCTAGGTTAATGCAATAAATTGTATTTAATAGACAATGTAATACTCCTTAAATGAAGGTATTAAAACTTCTTAGTTATTGTAAAGTTATATCATAAAAAAATCAAATTTGAAAAAGGGCCACTTTCGAAGATGGAACTACAAAATTACAGCATTTGGTTTTGCTTTTGTTTGTAATCTGTCATTTATGTGGGTACATAAACCATGTTGATAGTACTCTATATTCAATATTCAAGCTGAAATTATGTCGCTTACGCCTGAAGAATGCACCAGAATACTTACAATGCTGGAAACCGGCCGGAGTCAGCGCGATACAGTCAGGACTGTCGGTGTGTCGCTGTCAACAGTACAAAGAGTTCTCCGACGTTACGAAGAAACTGGTTCTAACCTACGCAGACCAGGAACGGGCAGAACCAGGTGTACCACAGCACGAGAAGACCGATACTTGGTGAACACCATGCTTCGAAATCGCTTTCTCACAGGAACTGAACTAACCAATCAGTTTCGACGCCTCGGAGGAAGTAACCCAAGTGCATGGACAGTAAGACGTTGGCTTGCTGAATCTAACTTAAAACCCCTTAGACCTGCAAACGGCCCTAAACTGGAGCGTGCGTGGGCATCGTATTTCAAGACTAAGATATGCCCAGAGCCACGTAAATTGGAGTATTGAAGATTGGTCAAAAGTTATGTTCTCCGACGAATCAAAATTTGTGCTCTACAAGCACGATGGAAGACACAGAGTGTATCGAAGACCAGGGGAAAGATTCAAGCAAGCATGCATCGAAGAAAAAGTAGCCTACGGTGGTGGGTCTGTACTTGTGTGGGCCGGAATTTCTTCTGAAAGTCGCACAGAGCTGGTGATCATAGAAAACGGCTCTTTAACTAGCGTAAGATATGTGGAAGAAATGCTCAATGATCACGTTGGTCCATTTATGGTCAATTTAGGTGAGGATGCTATATTTATGCATGACAATGCCCAACCTCATACACGTAGGATTGTGAATGACTACCTTCAAGAGATGAACATTATTCGTATGGAGTGGCCAGCGCGCAGCCCGGATATCAACCCGATCGAGCATGCTTGGGACGAGCTAGGCAGATGCGTAAAACAACGAAACCCTCCCCCAATCACGCTTCGTGAGCTCAAAATTGCTCTCACAGAGGAATGGGAGAATATTCCCCAAAATCGTATAAGGAACTTGGTGTACAGCATGCCAAACCGCGTAAACGCAGCAATGGAAGCACGAGGAGGCAATACGAAGTATTTAATACTTCGTATTGCCTTGTATTCAAGAAAATCGTAATAAAGTTCAAAAATTTCATGTTTCCTATTTTTGTTTTAAGGAGAGCAGCAGTTTTTTTCTTTATGTAATTTTGTGTAAATAAAATGTATGGTGACTCATATTTTTTTACTTTCATTTAAGGAGTATTACATTGTCTATTAAATACAATTTATTGCATTAACCTATCATTTTTAGTTTCCGAGATTTTTAACATTCTATATGTGACCAGGATTCATTGCTCTCGAGTGTATTTGCTTGACACGACACGTGAACAATTGACACCGCAGCTCAGAGCCAACTCCCAAAATTATTTTTTAGGTAACAATAATTATATTAAATAATAATAAAATGTTCCCAAGAAAATCATTGGAAAATCCAATAAATATTAAAAGATTTTTTGTTGTGTTGAAATTTCCTTCCGAAGTCGCATCACTACGTAGGTAAGTAGGAAAAGTTGCTTTTCATGAAAATAGTTACATTAGTGAAAGTTGACTACGTGTAATAATAAAACATTCCCAAATCTTCGAGATTCGGGGCCGAAATCCACCGATTACCGTCTGACTGATAGTATATATTATGGTTGGGAGGCATTTAGATGTTATGGAGGTATAATCACTGGGATCATGTTCTTCAAAGTATTAAAGTTTTTTTAAGGAGAATTTAATTTAAAACATTGATCTCTAGGCTAATAATTACAGCCGCACAGGCCGGTCTTCCGGGTTAAGCCGCGCTTGCCGAGGTTGGTCTGTGGATGGGTATATCATTCATATCGACTTTCCTCCGTGCCTCGGAAAGCACGTAAAGCTGTTGGTCCCGGCTGTCATTTGCAGATTTTTGACAGTTATTACTGTTAATCAGAAGCTCATAAGTCTGACAACCAGTCTTAACATGGGGTAACGTCTTGGGTTGTGGAGGTCCGATAGGCAGTCGCTCCATGTAAAATACTGGTATTCAGCTGCATCTGGATCGAAAGGAAGCCGACCCCAATAAAGTTGGGAAAAGGCTAGGCAGATGATGATGACATTGATCTCTAGGCATTTGTTGCTTATCTGCAATGAACACGAAAAATGGTAATGGTATCGTATGTCTCAGAAGTAAAAAGATTGGAAATGACCCCAAAGATACTTTTTTACTTTTAATATCTTTTAATATTGAATGACTCCATGTCCCTATTGGATTTGATTCACACTTCTTGTGACACCCTGTATAAGAATTAAGCAAACCACAGAAGCAAACAAAAAATATAAATTATTACGCAGATTTGACGGCACGGTTGCCGCAGTGGTTGAACAAATGACTGATGCGCTGCGTGTTGCGGGTTCGATTTCCGTACAGAACAAATAATTTGTACCCAGTCCGTGTGTTTGTGTATCTGATTTTAAATAGGAATTTGTAAACGCATTCACGATACAGGAGAACTAAATTGTGTGATACAGGAGAAACTCCTAGCATGGAGCTTAAAAAAAAATTAAAAATGGATTCGCGGCTAAAATGATGAGTCCATGTCGTCATGACTAGCATATAAATGCTCCCACTGCTGGGACACAGGCCTGCTCTCGGAGAGAGGGAGTGGGCCATAATCCACATCGCAGACCCAGTGCGGGTTGGTTAATGTCACATGTCTTCGATGGATGGATGTTTTGGTTCTCACAATGTTTTCCTTCACCGTTTTGAGTGCAGTGGAAATGAAATATATTACACAAAATAATGCGCCCGCCTGGATTCGAACCCGATCTACAACTAGGAAGTCGGGGCCGGTACCACTGGGCCACCCCTACTCTACCGTCCGTGTCAAAAAATAAAATAACACACGGAAAGCCTAAAACTAAAACCGCAAGGTAGTTTGGACCATAGATATAGAACGGACAGAGCAATACCTGCATTTATTGACCACCTGTGCACTGACTAGAAAGAGCGAAAGCAACTTAACGGCCCACGGCATGTCTCCTTCTCATAACTCATAGAGATTTGGTTCAAAAATTTTACCGAAATTCTTGCCAAATACGTACCTACCCGGTCACGGGACTTATTCCATCACGGTGACCCCGGAACATAAAGGGCTATTGAAGAACACCGTGGATTTTAGTCAGTACAAGTCTGACAGTCCCTCCCGCCCTGCCCTAAAAGAAAAACAAAATACTTACATATCTAATTTTCTTACAAGTGTACTAGAATTTTAAAGCGCTAATGGCAGGAATACTTACTACTGCATCGAAAATAAAAATAAAAACATCAAAATTGGTTCATTAGTAGTATCGTAAGTTAAATGGTAACAAAAAAAATTGTCCATTTATAATATAGGTAAGATTAAAATTTATTTACGAAAAGAGGTACAATTTATTAAAACTCAAAGCCTGGTCGAAATCAGTGAAAAAATAAAGTTCAAAAACCATTTAAAAGAAAAAGTTTTTAAGAGAAAATTATCTAATGGCGTTTCAAAATTTTTTTCACTAAAAGTGGCAAGCCTTTTTTAATAATATAAAATGGTATACAAAACCTTTTTGGTTTTATCAAAGTAAACGTGCGAATGGGGGTAAGTTTTGAAAAATAATGGATAGATAGTTACGTATTGTTTCTTTTGTGAAATTAATAAGTACTTAATTATTTACAAAGATCCATAGTGGCGGCGCATGACATCAGAAGCAAGTAAAAACTTTAGGTACTTGCTTGTGACGTACGGGCCGTTTTAAAAATGTGGTTTCTTGGTCAATTTGCAAATCCGTTCTCCTATATCCCTGTTTGCAAGATGTCAAAATAGGATTCATTATAATGAGAAATTGTTTCTGTTTTACTATCATGATTCATTACTAACCACCACAAGGTAAGCAGGTTTCAATGTTTTTATTGACTCACTGTTCTTTTCAACTTTTAGGCAAAAGAACAATGTGCCAAGTCACGCACGTCATTTAATTTGTGTTGCCTAGTTAAAAAAACTTTCCATCTAATTCAGGAAACGTGTCAGATTTATATTATGACAAAAAATTGGCTGGCCTAGTGAAAGTTATTAGCAAGCTTAGAATCTAAGCAATATGATTTCAATATAAACATCAACAACAATTATGATAGCAAAAGTCGATAATATATATTTATAAAAATCATAAAATTTTATTTATGTTAAATATTTATTATTTAAACATTATAGATTCGATGATTAATAGATAGATAATATTTAATAGTTTCGATCGTGCATACAAAATATATTTAATTTCTATTTCTTCACAATGGGGAAGTTTGAAATAGTTATTTGGCAACACCAAATGTTTCTGCTGTCAAATGAAATGTGCGGAGGTGGCTATATATTTTGAAGGCCGGCCGATCACTTCAAAATAAATCCAGTGCGAATTGAGAAGCTCTCGCTGTCTAGCGCCGCCGTAATATTAATAAACAATAAATTGAACAAAAAGAAGTCTCTAACAAAATGTCTGAAAAGCATTTACAAACCGGTATGCTATTTAAACGACACAGTTTAGCATTGACAAATATTATCTTGTTGATAAAATTAACCTCTTTTGTTTTTTTTTCATCAGGTGATGCGCTCCCAGCGTACGGCGGAAAACTTCGCCTGTTTGCGATGAGATTCTGCCCTTACGCCGAAAGGACAGTTCTTGTTATGAATGCAAAGAATTTGCAATACGATACAGTGTTCATTAACTTGGATCACAAACCTGAGTGGATTTTCAACTTCAGCCCTAAAGGTAAGGTATCATTGACATTCTGAAAAAAGGAAGTGAAAGGATAAAGTGCTGTGTGTCAAAATTTTCTGATCAGCCAGCAAGCTGATTTCTGCTGTTAATTCAACTTGCTTTCGGTATTATTGACTGGCTTAAAAAAGAGTATTTCATGGACTCATATTTAACTCTTTTTTGGCACTTCGGGCAATGAACTAGATTATTTAGGAAGCAGTAATGAAAAATAAACATTTTGTAAATTACAATGAGCTAATCTGAAGAGTTTAGATGACCCACTGACCGTTTACTCAAGCATAAAATTACCCTTGAATGATAATGTCATGTGATTTGTTCAGTCAGTCATAAAATATATTTCAACTATTGTCCTACCCTACTTTAACTTTATTCTTTTTATTTGTGAAATAAAATATACTTTCATTTTTCTTTTGATCCATTCTAGGTACTGTACCAGCCCTGGAGTATGAAGAAGGCAAAGCCATATTTGACAGCAACATCATAAACTATTACTTGGACGAGAAGTATCCTGATGTGCCCTTACAGTCAACTGATCCTCTACGCAGGGCTGAGGACAAGATTATAGTTGAACTATTTGCCGCGGTAAGCATTCTTGTATTAATTTAAAGTGATTTTATTATGATATGGAAACTATTTATTTTGCATTAAAGAAATGTCTAAAAAACTACCAGAATCTTATTAGATTATGATTTCTCATTCACAAACGCTATTCATTGATAGTTAAAATTTTAGTGAAACTAATTGGCCTACAAACATTCATACTCAAGTCTTTTTCTGTGTGTTAGTGTGAAATTGGTATATATGTTACGGTAAATGTGATTAATTGAAAATTATTAATATTTTTACAAAATTATTAATAATAACCACATGTTTTGGTAAACGTGAATAAACGATCGAAATTTATTACTTTTAGTAGTAATTATTAATAATTCACGACACATATTGGTAAAAGTGATAAAATTAATAAACTAAACGGCTAAACCTAGTGCTAACTGAAGATAAGTATGATACACGTAGGTTTAACCGCATTTGGTCGGTTACACCTAGGTTTAGCCGGTTAGAACTAGGCCTAACCTCGGGACTTGCTGGCACCCCGACTCGGACAATTTAGGTTAGAAGAGGATGGCGGGGTCTGAAAGACCCCGCCATCCTCTTCGTGGTTATTTATTTTTTAACCACGCAGAAGTAGGAGCCCCGCGGAGCGGGGCTCCGTCGACTTGCTCCTGTGAAGGAAGTTTACTTATTACATTTATCACTACTAGGGTCAAATTATTAATAAAAACCGACAAATGTGATAAATTCATCACTTTAACCTCGACTTTCGGTACTTATTAATAATAATAGATAATTATTAATAATCTTCAATTATTCACTCTTACCGTAACATATACAATGATTTAAAATAAAATCTATCCATCATGAACCACCTGTGTGCTCTTGACAACACTGTTCCTTTTTTTCCCAATGTGATAAAAAAAATAGTAAATGAATCATTGATCTAATTTGATTAAAAACTTAATTTCAGGCTCAATCAGCTTACTACACAGCTGCTTTCAACCCAGCAGGCCTGCAGCCCTCACATGTAGAGAACTACCACAAGGGTCTCGAAGCCCTGCAAGCAAGACTGAAGGAACGAGGCACCAAGTTCTTGCATGGAGACTACCCTGGAATAGTGGACTATACTTTGTTCCCATTCTTGGAGCGCTTTGAAGCATTGCCACTTGTTGGCAAAACTGAATTTGAATTGTCCAAGACAAAATATGAATTGCTGGTGAGTGACTTGAATGTAAGGGTAATGGAAAACCCCATCCACTGCTAATATGGCATTAAATGGCCATATCCAAAATTCTATAAATTCTCTCTCTCTGGTTTTGCCTTACTAGAGATAGAATCACATTTTCTACTAAGTTAAAAACCAGAGATAATTATTCAGCTGTGAGTCTCTTGTACAAAACACAATAATGCAGGTCTTTATTATCTTTTAACAATATTGTGACTAAAATCTTAATAACTAAGACATCAAGTTATCTATTTGATGTAGTATTTAATTTAATCCTAAAACATTGTTATCAGGTGGCCTACATTGAAGCCATGAAGGTGTACCCTGCAGTCAAGTTGTACTACTTGTCTCCCGAGACCCACGCCAAGTTCATCGAGTCTCACAACAAGGGTGACGCTAACTACAACATGCTGGACACTAGCGCCGTCTGCTGCATGCGCCCAAGGAAGAAGAAGGAATAAACAAAGTCTGATTGAAGTAATTTGTGATGTAACCCACATACAAATGTTATTATTATTCTCTATGAAAATTAATCTAGTACAGTCGAGTTCAATAATATGTTGGCATTGCCAATGATTCAAAATATTGTGTGCGTTGATAAGCTCAATAAATTCTACGAACCTATCGATCAAAAATATGTCTTCATATGAAGGTTCAATAATATATAATTTGCATTAGACAATAATATGTGATCACCTTTTTAAAATATATCTATACTGTATTAGCTTTAATAATATCTGAGCAGGGTAAGCTTCATAATTATCTCTACATGCATAGGAAAGTATATTATTTGCTAGAATAAATAAGATCCAGTTTACATTGTTATAGAAATAAAAGTATTTCAATTGTTTTCCACGCAAATGCTTTTTAGGTCTTTTGAAATGAGTATTTCAGTGCCATAGTATATTTTTTATGAATGACATTTGCGTCAGTTATTTGTTTTTAAAAACGTCACTTGATGCAAAACTAGCCAGTGATACCTAAATAATGTTGCGAACTTCTTGACCACGCAATTTTAATATTGCTAGAAAAACCATCTTTATGAAGTTGTAACAAGGTTGAATTTTAATTACATTTACTTGTTTAGATATTACTGTATTCATGTGAGCTTACATAATTGTGAATCTTACACTGTTCAGATAATTATGATCATAAAGTTGTTCATATAAAAATGTCCCTTTGGCTGTTTAGATGAAATTGAGAAAAAGTGGTCACATATTAATGAATTTGAATCTTGATCACAATTTATTGATGCTTGTAGTTGTCACAATATTCTGAAATATTTTGATGTTCATATATTTTTGAACTCTAGACGTGCCAAGATGTTAATGAACGCGACTGTACATACCTACATTCAACTATGAAATAAAGTACAACTTTTTTCGTTATTTTTGTTGTTTTGTTTTAAATTAATTTATATCAGTGAGACTACCCACTTTTGCATATCTTATCATTATGTCAGTGGTTTTACATGTAGTGACCAAATAAAGATAGAGGTCACCTGTTTGGCTGTGGTTTTCTGTTTCTACCGAAAAATAGTTGATTGTGTTGGTACAGACAGACAGAAACTATCACAATCTGTTAAACTTCTTTAATGTTTTCAACCTTATCACAATAGTAGAACTTTGATAAAATTTGACAGATTCGGGTAGGTTGACCTGCTGGCGTACATTTAATTTTATCGACACATTGTTCGGTAAATTGTAAGACATCTCAACTACCAAGCACTCGAGATTTTGATGGTCAGACTCGTGATTCACTAAAACAGGCATAATCATGATTTGCACATCTGATTCCTGGTTGAAGTGGATCTAGGCGTTTGTGGTACAAACAATACATATTAATTTTATAGGTAAATAAGGAAAATGACTTGCTGAGATGACGAATCATTTGATGACGACCTTATTGATTATTTTTCTCAAATCCGTCGAGTCAATGTATGATGACGTCATAATGTTCGATCTTAATGGTGGTAGTGGTTCGGTTTGATCTTTTGGTTAGATATATCACGTCTGTACTGTAATATTAGATGCTGCAACAAACACTACTTGTCTTTCATCAATCTGAAAACAAATTTATAGTTATAGTTTTTTTAGGGGTAGAAATAAATACAAAAACCATATTTATAAAATAAAATTTATATATTTCACAAATGTTAACACAACCTCCAATTATGTTTGTGTGCCAATCACTGATGTGTTTATACAAAGCACTTTGTTTCCCCGTCTTATCCAACTGCGTGGTTTTACATAACGTACAACATTAACGTACCTACTATGCTATGGCCTAGTAAATAACATGATTGTATGCTTGAGATTCAACTATTCAACGAGTACCTATATAACACGCGAGAATAAACACTATGCAGTGAATATACAATAAATAGATTAAAAGTATAATCTTTGACTTTTATTTACACGAAATAGCATTAAAATATAATTCGAGTATTTGTTATTCAAAGAAGGCATATCATACTTTTTATTAAAATAAAATTATCACATGTGTTCATGGTAGATAAAATCGTACATACGAAAAGGATACATTTAATATTAGTGAGGAAGCACCATACTAGCTAGGGTTAATGAGATCTCTGATACAATGCGCCCTGGACTGTAGCAAAAATAATGCTATCATATTTTTTTCGGGTTACCGGAAGCTACCATGACCCCGGAACGTAAAGGGCTATTGAAGGGTACCGTGCATTTTAGTCAGTACACGTCTGACATTCCCTCTTGCAATGCCCTTGGGTGGGATGACTTAATTGGTGATTTTACCATGATAAAAAAAATGCTATCATTTTGGCGTGTGGGTGCGCTTATTCTTGAAGACAGCATATTTATGTATTAATAAACAATGATTAATTTGGAAAAAGTCATAGGATTCTCTCTGCTATGACTATTATCAATGCTTACTGAAAGCATAGAGAAAGGGGGAAGACTTTTCAAAGACTTGTTTTCGCTGACAAAAGCGAGGTTAAAAATTACTAAAATTATGCTAATGTATGTAAAATTATCGTGTCCAATACTAATCTTATATACTGGATCTAATCAAAAATATCCAAAATGTTATTTGTTTGGGTGGTGACAGGTATCTGAACCAAAATATTATTCTTTGTATGTAACGACTTGCATCAGAGATATCATTGGTTAAAACTCTCACTGATTCCGAGTAGGCACAGATAATGACCATTTAAAGTTATGTCGTTAAGTACATCGTAAGTTACATTGTATAATGAAGTGAATAAACAACAAAAATGTCACAGAGTTGTATATTGCACTAATTTGTACTATCCTAAGCTAAAACAATTACTAAATAATACTAATTAAGTACTTTTTTGAAAGAGTAGTAATTAAACGTGCATTTCTACAATTTGGCGCTGAGTGGCTTAATTCCTTGCGCCAGTAGTTTGTATTGGTCGAGACAAGGACTGATTGATTGATCAATTATTTCGACCAGGTAAAATCAGAATAGCAACACTTCTTTTGTGGTCAGATTTTTTACGCGATACGATGATTCATTCATTTGGTACAGCATCAATCAGCATTTGTTTTAAATCAACAACATATTGTAAGAACTTACATGAAGGCAACGATTTTGGTTTTTCATTCTACCTGAGTTGCCCATTTAAATAATACTCTTTAATAAATAAAAAATGACATCGAGTAAAGGACTAATATCATTAGGAATGTATAATTTCGATTGTTAACAAATGTTCTAGGAATATAGCAACATCAAAAAGCATCTAAAACGTCGGAGTTGGGAGATTATTCTATGTCATGCGTCGGGTTAAAGCAATACCTTTTATTAAATCTAAAAAAAAAGTTTATGGCAGAATTAAATGTATTATGTTTAGTTGTTTACTAGCAACCCGCCCCCGTTGAAATATAGGTGTATTATACATGTATATATCTTCCTCTCGAATTACTGTATTAAAATGAAAACTGCATTATGATCTGTTGCCTTAACGTACAGAGGCGGGAAGCGACTTTGTTTTAAACTATGTAAGTATTATATCAGGAAAAATGAACATTGTAATACAATAGACCGTTATTTCCTGGTTTAATGTTTAACACAAAACAAAATATTTGTATGTGTTGTTTATTAATTGGTTTGATTGATCGTTTTAATATAGAACAACATGAATCCACAATACTTTTATCGGACCACAGTCGACGGTATTCAATACTTATCGCTCAATGTTTTAACATGATGAGTTTCCCGCCCTGTTTACAAAAAGGTCATTTACAATATCATTTTGTAAGAGGACGCGAATTGATACGAATACTGCGACTGACAGCTCAGAAAAAAATAGTAATATGATTTTGTAATACTTTACAAAAATAGCTGAAAACTTTTGTCTACTTCATACTCCATATTTCGGTCCGATCAATAGACTACGCTTCACTGTTGCCGACGCTACTATACAAGGTCAATTCTAATGTGTGAATATTGATTATTTAAGTATTGACCACAGCTTGTATAAAACAGCTGTGTATATCAGATAGAACCTTCTCTCGTTCATAATATATGTTTAGATTGATCTCTCTATATATTTTTCACAACAGCTATTTTACCTATGACAGCAGCGACTTTAATATAATGAGAAGTCCACAGTTATTTGGTTGGTCTGACTTCCCAGTGGTAAGTATAACTTTAGAGAAATAAAGACTTGATTTCGACGCGTACAAATTCAGAAGTAAAATTCCTGTGTAGGTAAACGCAACTTTATGTAGATGACATTACCGCACGTATTCCACATCATCGGTGTTTGTTCCGCTAAGTTTTCTTCTTGAAAATATTTTGTAGGTTCATGTTAGACTTGGACTGCTGGAACATCTGCGTGACTCTCCGTCCGACCTCCTGCGCGGCCTGCAGGTTGGTGTTCCCGCGCGGGGTGTGCTCGCGAGCCAGCTCGCTGAGGGAGCCCGTGCCCGCCACGTTGTGGATCAGGGCTTCTATTGCGGCCTTGTACTGAGATAAAGCTGGAGCTTGTACGCCTTCTTCTAGTTTTCTGTTAGTGAGGAAAACACGGTATTTTGTAGCCATATTGAGTAGATAAACTGTAGCAAAATTGACGAATGAACAATGAAACCAATGTAATGGATATACATTTCGCGTCGTTACGACGATGACGATAGATTTTACAAATTGTAAGACTTTGTGCCCTATTTTGTGATAGTCTTTCCAAACACTGTTTTAAGCTTTCACGGTCTAACAGGATTTTAACTGTCACTTACGGGATACATATTACTAGTCAACCGGCGATTATGGAGTCTTCAACAGTGTCAAAATTTTAGGATCTCAAAATAATGATCAATCGTAGAATATATCTCATAAGTGACAATTTAAATGAAGTCTTTCTAAAGCTTATACATGCATAAACTCTTCTAAACTATAAGCCTTTATACTAACCTACGTTTCGATGATGACGAATCGTTACTCTGCATAATATAAAGTATTGTGGACACAACTATATAAAAAGTGTACCTGAGAGCAGGCAGCAGCGCAGGATGGTGTCGACAGTGGTGCACGGCCAGCTGCAGGCCCGGCGTCAGCGACGACAGCAGCTCGCGGGACAACGGACCGCCGCACGCAGAGCACAGCAGGGACACCGCTGGACACAACATATACAACGTGAATCTTTCTACTGGGCGTGGATGGCTATATCCGAAACAATGAGGAATATCGAAAAACGTTGAAAGGAGTCTCGAGGCCGATTTTGACATAAACTGCTGTTTACGTCAAAATCGGCCCTTGGATTTCAAAAAAAAAAACAATAATACTGGCCGGCGAAGACGATATCGTCAATTTAACGCGCTTTTGAACGCCTTTTCTTTTGCCAGCCTTTTGCTGCATTGGACAGCATTTGGTCCGACCTTATCAGGCATCTCCGCGGTGCAACAACTAGTCAGATATCACAAAAGCTTATAAAAATACATATCCGTACTATCTTCACACACCTTTTTCAGAGACGGCATGGTTATCAACAGTAGGTAGCACGAGCAACGCCAGTGCCTCAGCGGTTCTCGCAGCTTCCTTCACAGTGAGCGCTTGGTTTCCTCCCAGCATGTCTTCGACGGGCGCCCAACATTGTGCCTCGCAGTCCAGACCACGGATCAGACATGTTCGCGTCACACTGCCCCAAGATGAGATCGCTTCTTCGCGGACAGACCTTCGAAAGTTATAATAGGTTTAGTATTTTAGTTTTTTCCTGACCAAGCAGAGGTATTCCACTTAGGGCACCCGCTAACAATGGCACCTGAGCTACTGGTTCCTTATCTATTCGACATAAGACTCCTGTCAACATTTTTCGCAGGAGCCAGGTACCCTTCGTGGAATAACTCCCAAGCATGTTTACAATTTATTGTGTGTGGTGACGTTCCAATCTAACTGGAGTTACAGTCATTAAACAGGTAAGAGGTTCAGTCTACGGAGTCAGCCACAACTTAAACCCTTGTGCGATTATATTATTTATTTATTGGTTACACTGGCTGTTAGATTTTCAAAATTAAAACATTTTTCAGGTAACAAGGTGATAGCGACTGTTGCTAGACTTTCTTGAAAAGTTAACACAAAAATACACTTGTTGATCATTTTGAACTTATTGTACGCCCTAATCATTCGGTAGGGAACTGTCGGGCTCTTTGTTATCTCCGCGGTTTATCGTCGACCACATCATCGTTGACCATCAGGCGAGATAGTGGTCAAACGCAAGACTATTTCGCTCATTTGCGGCAAGAACGTGACAAGGTAAAAATCTCAACTTGTGGTAAAACGCATTTCAAAGTTTAAAATTCGTGTAACTTTTTAATTATTATGTTTAGACTATTCAGCTCAATACAATATAACTTCAAGGTTTTCGTTTTCATGGATCAATTGCATTCAGACCTTTAAGTCAGTTATTAAATTTATTATGATTATTTATTTAAAAAAGGGTACTCCTTGTTGCGTTATTCTTGTAAAAAAAATGCACTATTGCAAAATAAACAGATATGTACCGCTTTTCTTGAAAAAAAAAAACGAATAAAAATCGAACCCTTTACAATTTATGTCGTATTGTTACGTTTTATTGATAATCTGGAATCTAAACGTATGGAACATTTTAATTAAGACACGTTACTGTCGTAGAAATCTCTGTATTTTTGTATTATGTTTTACGAAATGAAAGATATTTTAGCGAAGTTATTGTGAAAGTTTCGCTGAAATACAAGTCATTAGTCACATTTTAAAAAGTATTATAATAATAACAAGACACTCATATCTGTAGGTTACTTTTACTCACAACCGTTAGCAATTATAACGTTATTAAATATTTAGGTAGGCCATATTAGTATAAGCATCACAACCCTCTGCCTAGTATGTCAGTATTATTTTGAAACAAATCTTAATTAAGTTTCACATAAATCAAATAAACATCTTAGCAAAACTTGATGATGACTGTGATGATGAAGAAGTGCTGCTGCTCAAAGAATCGATATTATCTTCTCTTTTTTTTAGGTAAATTTCCATTAATTCCTCGGATAAGATTTATAGTTCAATCAATCGGGACAAAAACGAGGCTTTGCCTTGCATGCCTTTTTTTCATTTGTATTGCATAAGTATACTCTTCATGAAAAATATGAGTTTTAGACCTCAAGGAGTGTCTGCGATAGGCGCCATGTTGGATTGAAGTGGCCTAAATGTGTTCTTTTTCATGAAGTCTTTATGAAAAAAATACCTTAGAGAAGTTTAGAGACGAATGAAAATCCACAAAAAATGGTATTTACTTTTATTATGTAAGTCATACATGTAACACATTCATAAAAAATCATATACACAGTTAGCGAGTATTTTGAACACGACCTTGTCCGGGAAGATGCGTTTGTCTGGTTTACAATTATCAAACACTTATTTCATCGATTTTTTGATAAATGTAATTTTTTTTTATCGTGGTAAAATCATCAAACTCCTCCCACCCCGGGCAGGGCGGGAGGGACTTTCAGACTTGTAGTGACTAAAATCCACGGTGTCCTTCAATAGCCCTTTATGTTCCGGGTTCACGGTGATGGAAATAAGTCCCGCGACCGATAAATGTACATTGCAAAATTTTGAGTAAATCGAGCGAGATTAAATTATTTTCTTACAAACTTAATGCCATTTTTAAACCTAAGAGGTTTTAGGTTTGGATTTTCAAACATTCTATCTGAAAAATAAATTGTAATTAGACAATGTTTTAATCATTTATAGTGCAACATTGTAAGCTATTCGTTGTAAAATTTTATTATATTTTATCAAGAATGTGTTAACGTGAGATAACCAACATTAAGACCAAACATTTTGTACGTTTATTATCAACTGTAACGGAACATCTTAAATTAACCAACTAAAAACATTGTTTATTTCAACAACAACGGTACAATCCTATGAAAACCATAGCAAGCGATTACTATTTTTACTACAATAATGACCTACATACAAAATGTCCCGTTATAGCTGCAAAAATAAATCACAAAAAAAACAAAAAGCTCTATTTACCTTTCATCAAAACCGTGCCACCATGAGCTGTTACGTTTTTGCCGCAATTCGGCAGCACTTTTCTCCTCAAGTGAGCGGCGACAACTGACTTGTCACGATCTTGCATTAAACTTAAGGGTGGAAAGAGATGGCGCTAAACCGATACTCGCCGACCTTTTCCCTCATTACTCGGCCATTTTTGGCGCTAGAAATATCGCGTTTTAGCAGCAAGAAGAGCGCGATGCGCCGGTTCTACTGTATCATTATTCCATAACGATACATATCTTCGTTAACACGTTCTTGCCGCAAATGAGCGATTTGTTAAATAACAAAAATAAAAGAAGGCTTTGAGTGATACTGATACCACAATATTTGACGGCCCTTCCCATATAAGGCTATGCACGCGAAATGAAATCATAAACTAATTCGTGAAATCACAAACAATTTTCGCAGTGTGCGGGTTGTAGTACATTTCTGTTGTTCACAGATTGACGATTTTGTTCGCAACGATTTCGTTTCGTAGTGCGCGCTTAGCCTCATCCTTTCGTAGTACTTACACATCTTCATCATGCAGTAGCGCCATGACAGCGGGCAGCATTTGTCGCTCGATGCACTTCTCAGTCAGCTCGGTTGCATTTAGTAGATCAGTGATGAGATTAGCGATGTAAATGCGAACTGAAGCACCGCTTGTAGTCTCGCAACTGCTTGCCGCGACTGTTCACAAAGTTAGAATTTAGGAAATTTTAATACAGTTGGATGGATGGATGTTTCTTGTTCAACCAAGACAAAACACCTCTGGATGAAAGGCTCGCGGGATAAATTTCGACTATCACGCCAATAAATCTATTGGCATAGCTAGAGCACCCAAATAAATATACTTCCATCATTCGACTACAATTTACTGACATGTGCATGAATATTATCAAAAGAGGCTTTACACCATAGTAAGTATTCTTTATTTGTATCCTACTTAATATTATAAACGTGAAAGTTTGTATGTGTGGATGGATGTTTGTTACTCTTTCACTCAAAAACTATTGAACGGATTTGGATGAAAATTGGTACACAGATAGTTTATAACCTGGATTAACTTAAAGGATAGTTTTTATCCCGATTTATGTTCCCGTGGGATAAATTATTGAGTTGTAGCGGGTGGCACCGATGGCATCAGCTAGTAGTTAATACATCTCACTAATGAAGATTTTGATCGAGTAACTAAGCCTTATTTTATTTTACTCTTCATCACGAAAACCTAAAAGATATTTGCGGTTTCTAGACTCTTAAAATATAAATATCAATGCCACTTTTCGTTGTACTTTTGTAAACCAATAACGGGCTCACCTATAGAAACCAAATGTTTAGGCTTTGTTTAGATTATTTAGCAGATGGTTTATGTGAAGTTATAGTAAAGTAAAAATATGTATCATTTTGTTATTGAAGATTTTGCTGTAAAATTGAAACTTTTTTCGGTGTTGACAGTACAAGCATATTGTTATGTCATTCACATGTCCTAGTCATATCCAACCGTGCGAAGCCGGGGCGGGCCGCTAGAGTTTTATATTTATGACCGGAGCAGTGCGGTGTAATTTCGTATGTACATAATAACTTCGGTAAATATGAAAATAAGATTTGAATATGACTCGGTAACATTTAGTTACTAAGAACGGGATGAAAAAGTAATCTTGCTGAGTTGCACAAATAATTACGATAAAAAAGTCATGTAATGATATCAGCAACGGCAGCGTAATGTTCAACATTTTAGCAACATCACGTTGCATGACAATTTCATTTCACGCAGTGATAATGAGATATCTAGCGATATGACGAACAGATTTTATTTACAAGGCAAACAAACATTGCGATACAGTTTTTAAGATAAGATAGGTTTGAAGTCGTACGAGTAAACCCGTACAATTTTATGCTGACAACGCCGCGCCGTGAATGACTATATTTAATTAAGTAATATTTAGCAGTGGCGTCATACTATCACCGTTTAAGTTTTAATAGAGGTAACAAGAAACATGGCCGTCGGCAAAACCAGTGGTACAGCTTGCACGCTGCCGGCTATTTTTTTTTGGGACTGTCAGACTTGTACTGACTAAAATGCACGGTGTCTTTCAATAGCCCTTTACACTCTTTGAGGCGCGCGTGGCACACAGCGCGCCATCGACCAGGGCATGGTCCATGGTCGGACAGCGAGTCGCCCATTACTCGCCGCCCGGATGTTCACGCCTACGATGACTAGAGATCGTATAGCGAAGTCCGTCGCCGTGGGCGTCTACAATTGCAGTTGGGGTGGAGGGAGGACGCTGTCCTCTCCCTCACGAGGCCAACTCCTGGCATCTTCTAGTATCGAAAATATTTTTAGTATTCGGTATGAATGTATTATGATTACTTACATTCTCTAAGATGCTGTAAATAAAAGTCGAGCGAGTCTTCTCTGTGCTCTGCCACCCATTTCAAAGGTACGGAGAATATCTTGACTGGAAGACCTCGTATGATGCTGTACATGATCCACCTATAATAGAAATACTATTGAGAATCTAGCAACGGAGGAAAAAGTAAGCACAAATTAATATTGTTGTATAGGTAGTAAAAATAAATTAACATTCCGAGGTCGACCTAAAAATAGGCAGTTGATATCTGGTCCGAAGTGGCCCTCGAAAAGTGCTTGGAAAGATATATTTTCCCAGCTAAGCGACATAAATGGCTATTTAAAAAAACTATCCACGGAGACATGTACTAAACATTACACACATGTTTCGTCTAGTCAAGTACCACGTAATAGCGCGGCACACATGTAACCGGTTGATGGCATAGGCTCCCTAATAAAATCCGTGATTGCTTCTGAGCAATTTCTGATGGAAAAGCCCAAACCAACATGCGAAACTGGGAACCGAATCCAGGACTTCTTGTTCAGCGGTCGCACTTGCGGCTATAAGGCAAACGGATGGCTCTGTTTTCGCGTTCATTGACACGCACCACAACGCAACCACATTGCAGGGACAAAATGTGGTCGAGCTGATAAAGTAATAGGCATGATGAAATGGACATGATAAAAGAAAACAATTAATTGCAAATATAATCAAAAAAATAAATTTGATAAATGAATAAATAAATAATCAATTTGTCAGAGAGAATTTGGATGAAGAATGTCAGAGGGAATTCGGAAAAATATTGAACACTTTTTTACCTTCATTGAAGTAAAATCACAATATTTACAAAGACTATACCTATAACGATAGAACAACGAAAAATTATAACTAGAAGTGACGTATTGTGAATTTTAAAAACGTTGGTCCTATCTTTGTCAATTTTGGTTTACACAAGAAAAGAAAAATGCGGCTCAGTTGTTTTTATCATCAAATTAAAGCTGTTCAATCATCTTGTCTATTATTTTCGTCACAAAATATGCTCCGGTCACAGTCGTATGTTTATGCTACGTAATAGAAATCAAACAATAAAAACAAAATGACTGTAAAAATTTAAAGAACTTAAGATTGAGTGACGAAAGAAAAATTCGATTGCGGACAGGATTAGAACCTGAGACATTCCGATTCAGAACTTTAAAAAAATAGGACAACTTACTTTTGTAAAAACTCGCAATGTTGTATTGGATCATCAAGCGCAGGTAATATGGCGACCAAATAAATACCAACTAGAATAGTGGTATCGGCATACACAGGATGTAGTTTCTCCATCTTTTGTTCCAACTCGGTTATCACGTCAGTAAATATTGGCTTCAGTATATACTTAGTAAATTGTAAGCCAAAGTTCTCCACATAACCATTGACCAGCGATATTAGTACCTCATACATTAATGTGTGACTTAAAACTTTTGTATTTATGACCACGTCTAGAATTTGTTTTAATCTGTAAAGAAATTTAATTAACTGTTAAAAACAATCTTAAAATTCAGTTATTTTTAAAAACACGGCTTTGGATGTTTTTTGTATATAAAACATGTTTGACCGATTTTTAAGTCAGTTTTCATCAAAGTATTCCATCCTACAAATACAAAAAGAACGCTTTCCCTATACTAGGAATAAGTCCTATATTAAATTCAATACACAAACAACTATACCCGGAACAACTACCTGTAAGTCATACAAATATTTGTTCCGTGCAGGAATCTAACCTGCGACCGTCAACGCAGCCACTGCGTCAACCGAAAGCATCAAGTACCAAAATTGCGCAAATACAAGATTAAAATATTAGTAGTTAAATACTCACGTGCTAATAAACCAACTTAACTCCGGCCATCTTACTTCAGGCTTCTCCTTAATAATATTATTTGCGGCTACTAACAATATCTTTGCGTCGACATTATCAGTGACATAGCACTGTAGCTCCATAAAGTACTCCGTATCTTCTAAGGGTACTTCTTGTAAATTAACCGATTGCATATCACAGTTGCTGAGGGTAACATCCCTAACTATTTGTACATTTACTACGTAGGCCAGTTTGGCTAACACTAACACTCGCATCACTTCTAAATATAAGAGAACAGTCTTCCACTCGTTATCACTACTCGCTTCTATTAAATTCTTCATTATTCGACTGCATAATTCCGTTGAGAATTTTCCTGTAAAAAAGGTAATATTAGGAAATGTGCGCTTTCAGCATGCGAAAATACTAATTTCTTTAACATTTTTTTATTAAATGCTGCAGTTGACTATCTAGCAGACAGTTATAATGTAATAGGACATTTAAATCGACAAAAACCTGATTTTTCAGGAGAGCAGTTTAATGTTTGATATTGCAGAATATTGGACATATTTCCGCAGTATTTTGTTTGGGAATAAGTGATGAAAAATCATTCTAAAGCCATTGTAGTAAGCTTGTTCATAAATCAGAATGGCATTCATAAGTAATTTTTAACCAAAATGCCACATAGTACCAATAAGGTAGTCAAAAATAGTAGTTAAATCATAACTTTACCTGCAATCAAAGCACTTCTCGCGAGAACAGGCACAAATATATTAACAGTATCCTTCACACACTTTTCAACCGGATCCTTTAAGAAATTGAACATCAGACTTTCTATCTGACTGTACTTATGATCCGCGACGGGACATATCAGGCAGGCAGACTTCAGGCCTAAAGTCCGGATCTCAAGCTCATTAGACTCGCACATAAGGATCACGAGGCTTAGAAGTAATGATGTGCATAGCTCGATAGGGACGTAGGGAGCTATGGCCATGCACACTTGACTGGCTAAGACCCTTCGTTCTATGGACTTTGATGCTAACAGCTCCGCTATCGAGGAGAGGACTTCGCCGCTGCCGCCCCATTTTACCACCAGACAGGTTGCTGAAAGAAAAACATGTATTAGGTGCATTATTTCATCTTCCTAGCCTCGGGCCTAGGGTCCGCTTCCAGTCGAACCAGAACCACAACCCAGTAACTGGGTAATACGATACCCTATGGTAAGACTGGTTGTCAGAATTTTAGAGCTTATGTATCATAGTTACGACTGCCATTGCACCAACCGTGCTACCAGTACCAGCGTCGCTATCAACCCCGTTTTTTAGGTGGTAAAATTATTAAGAGTTCTTCAGTGGAAAGAAAGGACTGTCAGACTCGTACTGTCTAAAATTGACCGTGTTCTTACTTGCCCTTATGTTTCAAGGTAACGGTTTTCCTTTTGAACAGTTCCGTGACCTCGGCAGGCGTTTGGCCCACTATAGGGCTCCGTCAAAATAATGACAGCTTTTTGGGAACCTATGGTGCGGTGACTGGAAATCACTTCGTGAGGTACGACGCTCTGGGCGTCTCCCACGCTAGAATAACGGGTTCGCAGGAGGCGACTGCTTTCCATTACATCTCGGCGAGTATGTCCACGAACAATGCCGGGCGCGAGAGCTCACCGCCTGCCGTTTCCGTGTGAATACACCTTCGAGTTCCTCCCCTTACCTTCACAGATGGCGCGCGTGCCGGCGGCGTCTGGTCTCTTGAGCAGCGTGAGCAGGGCGTGCAGTGCGCGTGCGCGGCGCACGTCCCCGGCCGGCAGCAGGCCCGCCGCCGCCGCCAGCAGCGCCACCGCCTCGCCGCGCCGCGCCACCAGCGTGTGAGGCAGGATCTAACGATCATTACAATCTATACATGCTGTTTGACTACGGTTACCGATAAATCGGCTCAAAAGAAGAAAATCTTAACCCAAAGTAGGTAGGGGTTGCATGTAATATGTAAAATATTTGCGCTAAGGGTTTTAACTTGTCATAATCATCGAATGAGTTCTGAACACAGGGCAGGACGGGAGGGACAGTCAGACAAATATTAAAGTTTTAAGACCTTTTAGACCTTTGTTTGTAGTTTAAAAAATAAATTAGGTTAGGATTTGTTTTTTTGAGTATACAAAAATATCCTCTTGAAGTATCGGTAATCAGAAACCAAACAAACTGAATACATGATTATTAGTAATTGTATGCATTCTTTAAAATGGGTTATACTAGGCTTAATTTTCAACAATTTTAACTCTGTCAACATGTGGTCCAATCTAGCTTGCATTGGGTTGTTTAAAAACATTCATCCTACCAAGGTCATTAGAAATTGAGGAAAAGCCAAATTCTAGGACCAGCGGTATCGACTGTGCGTTGATCAATCAGCCAGCCGTCAGTTTTGAGACATCTTTATTTATCTTACTGGCCAAAATTAAAAGTGAAGTTAGATAAAGTTACAGATATACATACCCGAGGTAATGTGTCAGCAACAAGTGTGAGTAATCCCGGTAGAGTGATTGGTTTATCACTGCTCACCAGCTCAGCAAGGAGGTCGTTGGCTAGCGGCTCATTCAAGTTCAGTGTTTCACAACACCAGTTGAGTATTGATACTTTGAGCTGGTTGGGTATCCCACTACAAACATAATTTAAAAAAAAAGGATAAATATAGATTCGTCTTTATTAAAAAAAGTATTATAGAATAGATGGAAAAGTACTTGTCATGCTTCAGAAGTGAATAAACACGGGTTATGGAACGAGGCTTTACTTTGTGTGTTGTGTATTCCATTAAATGTTATGCAAAACATTTTCTATCTTTCCTCGCGGAATTACGACTACCTACATAGATTGCAATTGCATAACCTAGCGTTTTATATGTAGTTAAAAATAAAAACTTACACTTTATTGCGAGTGTTTTAAAAACAAAACACGCGTTTGGAAGTGGATTTTTTTTGTGAACCATAGACAAGGCATGTTACCTATCGATCCACATCTCCTTGCTATTGGTCTCGATGCTGTTGTACTCGTATTGCACGCGCGTCCACTCGCCGGCGTCGTTGATGCTGAGCGTCTCGTCCAGGGTCGTCACGCTGCCGCGGCGGAGAGGCGAGTCGCGCGTACTGTTGTCGCCGATAACTCCTTCACCAGTCGCCTCGAACGAACTTATGTTTGAACCTTTTCTTGTTCTGTGTAGTTATAGTATAATTTAATATTAAACTTTCTTTGTTATGTTAAGGTCAGGTGTCCTCGCATTTTGGGTGGAATGGAAGGAACTGCTTCAAATAGCTAATGATCATCTTGGCCCTTTGATTAAATAATCAAAGGAAAATAAACCAAATTATAAATGGGATCTTTACAAATATAGGCTTCGCAATTTCAAATTCGAATCACTAGTTACGTAGTTCACCTCTAACATAACAACCATAGACAAAACGCAAATAAGTTGAAAACGTTTTTTATTTCATTTGTTAATGTTTTGTAAATACGTGAGTAATTTATTCAACTTGAGAAATGAAACAACCATAGTGAGCTAGTTTCGTAGCATGCAACAGAACACAAACTACATAATTATTGTACATACATTAATTAGCATACAATGCATGCTGTAATTTGATATGAATCTGGTGCTGTATGTAATTTAATGCTAGAGATAATCAAACATATATTACAAGTTTAGTATTCGCTATAGGTAATTTGGAGAACAATATACTTGCAGGATTTATGACTGCAAAAATATATTTTTTTTTAATTCAAAATATGTTCACAACATTCAATAAATGAGCAAAAGTGAACATTTTGTTCCCTTCACCTCTTTTGATTATACTTGTTTCATATTATTGCCTGTTGATCTAGTGACCCTGACTGCTATGCCGGTGGTCATGGATTCGATTCCCACCCAGGACAAATGTTTGTGTGATGAGCATGATCATTTGTTCTGTGTCTGGGTGTAATTTATCTATAATATGTATTTAGTATACAAGTATGTTTAAAAGTTGTCAAGTACCCATAACACAAGCTCTGCTTAGCTTGGGACTAGATGTTGTTGTGTGATATTTGTGAAATATTATTATTATTTATTATTATATTAAAAACACAACTTTATACTTACATTGCACTATTTTTCTCACTATCAATCATCTCAAACTGCTCAGGAGTTGCACTATGAGTTGAGTTACCACTTCCATAATGATTTTCTGCTGCCATACAAGTAATAGGGTTGCCTTCTAAGTCTGGTTCCACCTTTTGTACTGACAATAACTTATCTTGAGGTATGTGGAGGTCTAGGCCTTTGCCCTCGGAAGCAGGACTCGTCAGTGAATTCAAGCTGACAATTGCAGCATCATATAATTTTTGGAAGTTCAGTTTTTCAGTCTCAAGTGCTATTATTTTTTGTTTCAATAATTCTATCTCTTCAGCTTGTATCAGGAGCTGTAAATTGGAAATCAATGTCATTGCAATTTACTCTTTAAACATTTTAATAAATCAAATACAAATAAAATACCTGTTTGAAGCATTTTGTGTTTTATTGATATTAGGGGAAAATTAAAAATAGGGCAGGAAGATTATGCTTTAAGGAAAATAGATTTGCTAAATAATATTGTTTGCTTAATTATGGTTTAAATTCTGAGTTCATTTGAATTTTAATTAAGAAAAAATTTGTGGTTCTAAACTTTTTCCGCATTTAACTGCATACCGTAACAAGTGGTATAAAAGATTTTTATAGACAATATGCCTAACCTCATGACTCCAATCAGTCTCTTGGTCCAGCCTCTGGAAGCTGATGCAGATGTTCCCTTCATCCAGATCTGTCTGACAGTCCACTTCAGTATATGACCAGTCCATTTCTGTAGATGCATCTACTTTAGATGGACTGATGCTTGATGTGTTGCCGCGGAATAATGACACCAGTCCAGCTGGTCGAGGCATATTGAGCCCTACATCGTCCCAATCTTCAAACTCCTGAAATTACACACACAAACACGTTTTTTGAAGGCCACTTATAGTTTTAACTGTGATATTTTTCGAAATCTATGACATGATTACTGTTGGGGACTGTGGTGAATGACATGGGCATATTTACACACCGCGCAGGGCTTCTTCCTCGCAAAAAACGATTCGCTATTCCTTACATTTTTCATAGACTTGTGCATCCAAGCTAAGCTGTGGTCAACTAGCTTGCTAACAGATAATTAACAAGTAATTTTAATAAAAAATTGCACTTTATCATGTGACTTACTTGTTTGATTTGTTTGCTACATTAAATATTTAGGTTTTTCTCAGACTGACCTTCAATGGTCTGGCAAGTTATATAACACTTAATAATAAGTTACTCTAGTGTTGCGAGTTGGAATTTAATTAGATACTGCATTCATGCAATTTATAAGAATGGCGATTATGTTTTTATATTTGTTTTGCAATAAATCAGGAAAAAAAATATCTATACTTTGCCAGTAATGTTTTCAACCTTTTTTCAAGGCACTGCTTTTAACAGTGTTTAAATGGAATGTCATGAATTTATCAAACAAAACTGAAACCAAAGAAGAATGGGCAGAAATGTATGGACCCCGTCCCTTTCCTTGTAACACTCCTATCCGTAGATCAAATGAAAGTGCGTGAAAAGTGTATCATTTTATTGTATGACAGCAAACCTGTAAGCTATGGGAGAAAAAAGTTATTGAGACTTTTATGTCAAAAGATGAATTTCGATTTTCAGAAGAAAACATTGCTCTTAGCTTTTTCTCATGATAATATGTATACAGATCATGAAAAAGAGTAACATTGTTGACATAGCGGCACCCACTTCTGACTTTTTAAAAGAAAATCATAGTACTTAGTAGTGATAATTGTATGAAAATAATGAATTTAAACTAGTTTGGGGCTTTAAAGGCTCAATCTCCTACCACAGCCCCTACTTAGAAGAACATGGCTATAATACCGTCACATGCCGCCACAACCAAAACGTTAGGTACTCAACTAACTATAACGAGGTAGCAAAGGAGTCAAAAAATCACCAGTGTACTATAGATGGTCGTTGAAGTCATTTGTTGGTTTCCTTCATTAGTGTCCGAAGTGCTAACAGTGTCTGAAAAGCTTTTTGTCAAAGTAATGATGCGTACCAGCACCAACGCTTGTACCCACTCATCATTACTATGTGTAAATCTGTGAACATCGCCGTGTGGAGACACGTTCATATAGAGTATATGGAAATATTTGGCACGACTACAATATCGCCACGATTCACTCGATTGTGCAGATAGCGCCTTATTCTTTTTCAAAAACGCTATTATTAAATATTAGAACTGACATTTTCGAAATCAATGTGTTCCATTATAAACTCTGTGAATCCCGGCCGAGCTTCCATATACATATTCTCGTAATAAACACTATGACGAATTCTCGAATGCTCGAAGTAAAGATCGCGAACACGTAACACGTATTAGTTGACGCCTGTCTTCTACTTTCATAGTCGACAAACCCAATCGTTAAGGCACAGAATCGCGGACGAGCTGAAGGTAGTCCGATAAATTGGTTAAAGAAAGTTTTTTTTTTGCATATCATGTGACATTTGTCATGCTGACATCATCATGATTTGTTATCATGTTCCTTTTTTTTGTGTGTACCGGCTCTCAAATAAACACTTTTCTTTATTTGACGGCAAACTCTACCATTGGGCTCATTGGTTAAATCAAAAAGCGCCCCCCCCTACTGGCATTTTTTTTTAATACAGTAACGTCAACGATGCATTAGCACACTGTATTGAGTATGGATTAATATAATTTAAGACCTACACGACTTCTGCCTAACATTATGTCTCGTTGGTATTTTGACATAAAAGTCTCAATAACTTTTTTCTCCCATGGTTTACAGGTTTGCTGTCATACAATGAAATGATACACTTTTCAAGTGCTTTCATTTGATATATGGGTGGAAGTGTTACAAGGGGTGGGACGTTTTGTCCATCCTTCTTTAATATTAAAATGAACATGGCAGTATTCAATGTAAATAATAAAAAAAAACGCAAGTCATTCCAGATGCTACTTATCCGAGATAACCATCACAACACAATCAAGTATTTTTCCAATTCCATAATAAACACACACATACCTGATCAGGATTTTCATCAGAAAATGTTATGGAAGTGAGTTTATAATCCTGTAGTAGTAGGTACTCATTGATAAGGAAATTCAGAGCTCTCTTTTCATGAGGTTTCAGTGAACGCTGGTTAGACAAATCTTTAACACTTTTGTCTAACGTAGATTCTCCATCTGAAACATTATTAGTAGAAGTGTATCATTTGATTTCTTGTTTATTCAGATGTTCCAATAGAAAGCAATCAAGTATTTATCCTTTCCTGAGCATAAAATATTTTTTCCATATTATGGCATTGCCTCTAACTTCAATTTAATTGGAATGTTATTAAGTGATTTGAAGTTGATGAGTATCAAAATACTTTTCATTGTCCAATTAATATAAAAACGAAATGTAGTAGGTATTGGAATTAGAAACAACTCAATATGTAAAAAATACCAAAACTATGTCACAAAAACAAGGAATATCATTGAATTTACATCCTAATTACACCTACAAATAAACTGTTAATTACCAGCAAATTGAGTGAGGTTTGCTCTTAGTGAGTTGATAGTTTCTCTTGCTTTTCTGAGCTCAAACTCAAGAACCGCAACATCACCCCCACTGCCTCCACGGTCTCCACCACCATCTTCTGAATATCTAGCTGTGTCCAGGGAGTCAAGTGTAGCCTGGCTTGGGGTCCGATCTAATAATCATTATATTCACTATAGTTTACAGTATTCATTTGTGTTTAAGGTCGGTGAAGCTATTTGTTCAGGTAAGTATTAAATCTTTCGTAAATGCATTGGTTTCAATTAATAATGATAGTAAATTATTATAAGGAATACCATTTCCAATAAAAAGTTCTTTAATGCCTCAAGTGTCACATTATTTAATACATCTTTAACAAAATATACGCAATAGAAAACTTACGCATCGAAGAAAATTCGGATGCCCTAGAAACATGCTGCTCAAAGTTGCCTGGATTGGAGAAGAATTCTCTCAATTGCGGTAGTTCCTTACCGCTCTCAACGAGCTCTGTATGAAGCTCCAAGGCTGTAAGGAAGTAATTATCTTTGAGCAGTTTCGTAGCTATGTCCTCGTAGGCTAAATGCGGTGGTGCTGCGAAGGAACTTTCTTCCATGTCCTTATACGGATTCATATTGGATCAGACGACTGTTTACATGCCACATGTAGTATTATACAATATTTGCTCTTTTAATTACTCGTCAACTTTTTTTAAGACTCATTCAATGTTTTTTCGTAGAAATTATATTCCACAAAAACTGATCTCACTGATCTTGACAAATAATAACACAAATCGTGACAGATCACACCACAGACTAAAAACAATATACCACAGACCACAGAGAAATACAAACCACACAGATCTCTTGTCTATGATCTCCTGACATCAACTGAATGCACACATTGGATGATTTGACGCAATTGGACATCTGCTGCGTGTCGCGGGTTCAATTCCCGCACCGAACAAATATTTGTATAACCTACAAGTAGTTGTTCCGGGTCTGGGTGTTTGGGAGAAACACAGTGTATGTAGGCAGTTAGAGTTTTACTAGTTTAGGAACCTTACTTATTCATTAAATCGTTTAATCCTACTATTTTTCTTTATTATTTTAGGTTTTGGACAATCATTTAGGATATAAGCCATATTCATATTATGTGTCACGCTCGAAGAAAAATCAGCTAAGCATTCACTCCACCAACCTCCACATAAATTGGTCATTATATTCCCGACCAATGAATCGCCATTGGTCGCCAGCACATTATGTGAATGGTTATATCTGACATAATTTCAGCTCATTCTTTAGCTGACAGGCCATTAAGATTTCTTGAAGGAATTCTTTAGTGTGGTAGCTAAAGAATTTCTTATTCGCGCCGTTCGCGTCTTTCAACCAGTGACGGATTAACCCTTAATCAAATTAAGCAATTGCCTAGGGCATCACATCTGAGGGGGCACCAGAAGAAGCACATAAAAACCCAAAGGACGGATTTTATGTGCTTCTTCTGGTGCCCCCATGGGCATCACGTCTCACTCTATCGTCGCAATTTTTCTAGCTCGCTTCGCTCGCTATTCCATCGTGCTTAGGCCTGGTTACCTTACTTAATACTTATACAAAAGGTGCAAAAAAAAAATCGAGCTCGCTTCGCTCGCTATTGCCATGGGTGGGTTGCCATGTACCTACTCTTAAAGCGTGAGTCTCATCACCAATGAATACGTTAAAAAAAGTTAGGCAGACACAACCGTGGATATGTGGGAGATGCTCACGGCAACGGACGTCGCGAGGCGATTTCTGGCCACCACTGCACCGTAGGCCAGGGCATACGGATGCCGAGTAATGAGTGACTCGCCGTCCGATCATGGACCGTTCCCGGGTCTATGGCGCGTCGTGTGCCACGCGCACCCTAAAGAGCTGTCAGCAAACTGACTGTGCTCCCCTTCAGAGGGCCAAAGACTGCCGGGGTCCCGGGACTATCTCATACGAGAGCTATTGAAGGATCACCGTGGATTTTTGTCAGTACAATTCTGAGAGTCCCCCTGCCGTCCCGGCCTGGGCGGGACGACCCATTTGATGTAATTAATCACACAAAAAAATCTGTGGTTAGCCCCCTATCCACAGCTTCAATTGCTTAGGGCATCAAGTTATCTTAATCCGTCACTGCTTTCAACTTACCTATATTTAAAGTTACCAGTGACATGCGACTTACCCTGAATAAAAACTGGAAATCCAAATCCTAACTCGGCTATGGGACTGGAACCTGCACAGAAAAATTTTAGGAATCGGTAAGAAAATGATGTCGCAGGACTGTCTTAAAAAGGCAGCCCGTGACTCACTCAAAGAACAGATAAGAAAACACTGTAACTTGTACTGTATTAGCAGTTTTAAATTTTCAAAATAGGAAGGTGCATAAAAGGGAATTAATTATTTAAATTTAATAAATACCAATTTTAAAAACATTCGATTCATTTCCTTCGTTTTGATTTGGCATCGTAAGTGTAGGCATTGATAATTGCTGACTAGAAAATATTTTCCACAAAAAATAATAACACTGTTCACCTGTTAAATTTTCTTCATTTGCTGTACAAGCAATTGAGGTCATTTCATAATCATCTGAAATAACTAAAATGATAAATTAATAAAAAGTATCGCGAAACTGTTCACAAACACATACAGGGAATTCAAAATTACGTAGCACACCTGTTAAATTTTCATCATTTGCTGTATAAGAAATTGAGGTCATTTCATAATCATCTGAAATATAAAAATAATAAATTAGTAAAAAGTAACGTGAAACTGTTCAAAAATACATACAGGGAATTTAAAATAACGTAGCACACCTGTTACATTTTCATCATTTGCTGTATCAGAAATTGAGGTCATTTCATGATCATCTGAAATAACAAAATTGATAAGTGTGTAAAAAGTAAATTTGAGAACTATTCACAAATACATACAGGGCATTTAAAATTAAGTAGCACACCTATAACGTTTTCTTCATTTGCTGTATCAGAAATGGAAGGCATTTGATGAATATCTGAAATATCAAAAATGTTGTCTCAATAAAAAGCAATTTTGAGAACCGTTCACAAATACCCACATACAGGGAATTCAAAATTAAGTAGCACACCTGTAACGTTTTCTTCATTTGCTGTATCAGAAATAGAAGGCATTTGATGATTATCTGAAATATCAAAAATGTTGTCTCAATAAAAAGCAATTTTGAAAACAGTTCACAAATACCCACATACAGGGAATTCAAAATTAAGTAGCACACCTGTAACATTTTCTTCATTTGCTGTATCAGAAATGGAGGCCATTTGATGATTATCTGAAATAACAAAAATGGTAAATCAATAGAAAGTAATTTTGAAAACTGTTTACAAATACCCACATACAGGTAATTTATAATTAAGTAGCGCACCTGTAACATTTCCATCATTTGCTCTATCAGAAATTGAGACCATTTGCTGATTATCTGAAATAACAAAAATGGTAAATCAATAGAAAGTAATTTTGAAAACTGTTTAAGAATACCTACATACAAGTAACTTATAATTAAGTAGCGCACCTGTAACATTTCCATCATTTGCTCTATCAGAAATTAGGGCCATTTGACGATTATCTGAAATATCAAAATAGTATATCAATAAAAGCAATTTTGAAATCTGTTCTACGTACTTACAGGAAAATTAAGTTCCATACCTGTAACATTTCCATCATTTGCTGTACTCAAAGTTGAAGTCAATTGATGATCATCTGAAATAAAAATAAAATAAAAATTGAAAATATTTTAGAATACTAATCAGCATGTTCGTAAATATATATCTAATCTTTAAATAACAATCTTACCAGAAAGAGCGGTATAAGTATGGTCATTGTGTTCCCTTATCGGAATATAATAGTCATGATCAAGACTCGTAGAACTCTTTACATCTGAAAAAGATGAGATCTTTAGTATTCTGTACTATCAGGCGAGGCTCTCTTAACTTCAATAAGTGTATTTAGATTTATAATTGGTATCTACCTACACAATACATATAAAGATTTGACGGGTCAAAATATAATTATGTATATGAAACAAAAATTTTGCTTTAGCAATGGACAAGTTCTAATACAACAGCAGCTAAGCTGAATTGGGGGCAGCCACCTCTACCACATGATCATGTCTTGTGGGCCAACTACGTTTAGCCCAATAGTGAACAAATTAATGTTGAGGAAAATCATGTGAAAAAACCCTGTTTTAAAGCAATATTGAGATCAATGATATATTTAAGGTCAAGGTCAACCACTTAGACCTCAAGGTCAAACTCTCTGATGGTAAAAGTTGAAATAATTTCAGAAATAGATACCTAGTTAGAATTTAGAAAGCATTATGCATCTGTGGTAAAAGTGGTGAATAACTTCTTTTTCAGAAGAGATCTATATGGAAAAAAATACAATAGGTTCTAAATTGACGCCACTCCTTGCAAATAGTGTTGCCAGGTCTTGAAACCGAAAAGCCGGACAGAGCCATGACAGAGCAGTCAGTTTAGCTGGACATTTAGGTTAAAAGTTGGACACCATTTTTTTTTTCCTATGGTACAACTAAATGTTTAAACAAAGAAAGTTACCTATGTAAGGTACATTACGTTTTATCATCATCTCATCTGCCTAGCGTTTTCCAAACTTTATTGGAGTTCGCAATCTTGCGCTAGCGATATAAGGTGAAGCGAGCGGAGCGGCAACCAAATCATGACAAATGTAAAAAATTACAAGATTTAAAAAGCCTAACAAAAGCCGGACAGTTTGGACGGTCTAATTTGGCCGGACACGCAAGCAAAAAGCCTCACTGTGTCCAGCTTTATCCGGGCACCTGGCAACACTACTTGCAAAGTAGCCCCTTGTTGCAGTAGGATATCAGTATTACATTATAATAATTAAATTTTAAAAAATTGCATATATTTTAATTATGGCAAACCTTCGTAGACTTTCGTGAGATAATTTCATCCTCCGAAAACAATGATGGATAAGCATCAGCTGTGAGCCGATTATTTTCATTTATGAACAAACAAGGTGAATCCGGTTTATATTCATGTGTAGCGGCAGATAAGAGAGGCTGTGTAGGGACATGCGCGTCTGTGTGTGTTTACGGTTGCCAGACATGGAGAAATACTCCCATATTTCTGTTCGATAAATTGTTATCAATTATTTGACTACCTGATATTTCAAATAGGAAACATGCTTTTGCTTTTAAGATACTTAATAAGTATTTGAACGAAACAATCATGTTAGAATTAAAGCGAAATATGCATAATTACATATTCATCATTAATTTTTTTAAATCATATCAGACAAAAAATACACTTTGTGGTTTGTCTATAATATTGTGGGAAGGTTTTAATCTGCTCTTTTCCCAACTATAGGATCCTTCATGAAAAACACATCTTCAGTAGTTATACCTTTATTCAAACCCTCACATATTGAATTACTTCTTCAACACAATATATAAAATAAAGAACCACAAAAACTATATCCCTTTACAAAATCACATCATAAATTTTCAACCAGCACGCTATACATTCCATGACTTTTCTACAAGTAAAGATCATTTGTTTCAGACATATCAATACAAAATTCAAACCAACATCTAGAACACTTTGAACCTTATGTCACCATAGAGTAATACAGCCAGTTACGAACTATATAAAATTCCCTAAGGCTATATCTACAACATCCCCTCTGAATTTTATGTTTATACCAATTAGAACGACATACAAAGATATAATAAATAACTCCCATCAACTCATTTAAAACCCAACTTAATTAAACCCACCCAACTTAACTAAAAACTACAAACAAACTTTTAAATTAATTAATCTAAAAACCTTACATAATTAACTTACAACAAAATTTCAAATTAATTCCCAAACAACCTTATCTTCTAATAAAACTTCAAACACAACATCTAACTCTTCACATTAAAGAATGTCCTTTACTTATCACTCACTAAGCATTGTTTTAATCTCAAGAACTTTGTCCTGTCCAGTGGTTTAGTTAAAATATCAGCCAAATTATTTTTAGTCGGACAATAATTAATTTCTAACAAATTTTTATCTATCTTCTCCTTAATAAAATGATATTTAACGTCAATATGTTTGCTCCTTCTATTTAAAATTCCATTTTTAATCAGTACTATTGCGGATTGATTATCAACAAACAACTGTGTTTTCGGTAATTTATTTGTCAATTCGTAGATCAGACTCTGAATGTACAGTAGGTCTTTTATACATTCGGCTGCAGAAATGTATTCAGCCTCAGTACTCGAAAGAGCAGTGACTGACTGCTTGCGTGAACACCAATGAATTGGACCACCACCATAAAATATTACAAAGCCAGTCGTACTTTTTCTAGTGTCTGGGTCACCTGCGAAGTCTGCATCACAATAAGCTTTTAAACTTGAATCATTCCCACGAACATACTGTATGCCACTACTAATTGAGTTTTTAATATATCTAAAAATATTTTTAATATTTCCAAAATCACTCATATTAGGATTTTCCTGATGTCTACTGCAATAACCTACATGGAACGCTAGGTCCAATCTTGTTTTATTTACTAAATACAAAAGAGAACCAATTAACTGACGATATTTATGTACATCATCAACTCCACCTTTCCCCTCTTGATGTACATCTACTAAAATGTCTGGATGACAACTATCCTTTAAGTTTTCATATTTAAACTTTTCCAAAATTTGATTTATGTAACTTTCTTGAAAAATCTTAATATAGTTTTGTTCTACTTTAACATCAAATCCTATAAACTTTTCTATTTTGTCAAATTTACGCATTTCAAATTCAGTTTCTAATTTATTAATAATTTTATTTAACTCAATTTCGTTTTCACCAATTAAAATTCCATCATCAACATAAATAGCCAAATAAATTCCTTTATCTTTATTTACAAACACACATGGATCAGATTTCAATTGAAACATTCCTAATTTCTTCAAAAACTCCGTCAATCTTTTATTCCACATAAGTGGTGCTTGTTTTAATCCATAAAGACTTTTCTTTAATTTACAAACTTTATTTTCTTTATCTTTAATATCATATCCTAAAGGTATTTCCATAAAAATTTCTTCATCTAACTCTCCATATAAAAATGCTGTCTTCACATCAAATTGCTTTATTTTCAAACCTTTTTGCGCTGCATTAGCCAACAACAATCTAACACTAGTAGTATTAACCACTGGACTATATGTCTCTTTATAATCAACATTATGCTTTTGAAGAAAACCTCTTGCCACTAATCTCGCCTTATATCTTCCACCAGGCTTTATTGTAAATATCCATTTATTTGAGATTACCTTTCTATTCTTTGCTTCACTCCTGTTTACAATTTCCCAAGTCTTGTTTTTCTCCAATGAATCTTTCTCCTCCTTCATTGCTTTACACCATAAATCTTTATCAAAACTATTAAAAACATCTGTATACGTTAAAAATGAAGTCTCTAAATCATAATCTTTCAGCCATGCTGGCAATCTTCTCTCTCGATTTGGTAAAATTCTCCGTTCCACATTAACTGCTTCAACTGCATCTTCAAACTCATCACTAGTCTCAACTCCTATGTCATTTCCTCCCTCTCAAATTTTACACTCCAACTCCAGTGTCTTCAACACTAACTCCAACATCTTCAACACTATCATCAAAATTATCTCCAACATCTTCACCACTAACTTCAACTTCAACATTATCAAAACTATCTTCAAACACCTCATTATCTTCAATATCGCCTTCATCACCAACAGCTCCAACACCACTTTCACTACGAAAGACATCACCAACAACTACGTCATCATTAACTTCATTATTAACCACATCACCACAAATATCACCATTACCTTCACTACTAAATTCATTTTCACCGATATCAACACTCACCTCTGTAAATAAATTGTCTAACTCACACTGTTTCACTTTACGATTACAACATTTTAGATAATCCGCAACATCACTCTTATTATTGTTAAACACTACATCTCTCGAATAAACAATTCTAAAATCAGAAGGATCCCATATCTTATAACCATTATTTGTAAATCCTACTAAAAGTCCTTTGCTACTCCTGGAGTCAAGTTTCTTTAATTGATAATTATTTTTATAATATGCTAAAGATCCAAAAATGTTTAAATGTTTTAAATTCGGTATTCTATTAAACCACATTTCGGCTGGTGTTTTATTATTTATTGTATTTGCACTTCTGTTAATTAAATAGGCAGAGGTTAAAACAGCTTCACCCCATAAAACACGTGGTAGCTGCATATCAAACAATAACGCTCTAGTTCTTTCCAATATTGATCTGTTTAACCGTTCAGCTTTACCATTTAACTGTGGTGTGTAAGGAATTGTATAGTCAATATTAATTCCTTTATTATTGCAATACATTTTAAATTGTTTACTAGTGTATTCACCACCATTATCGCACCTGAATGTTTTAATTTTTGTTTTAAAATGATTTTCCGCCAAGTTTATATAGTTAATTATTTTTGAAAATGCTTCGCTTTTATTTTTAATTAGAAATACTTTAATAAAATGAGTATAATCGTCCAAAAAAGTTATAAAATATTTGTAGCCATCCCATGTTTCTGTTTCAATAGGACCACAAATATCGCTATGAATAATTTCTAAAGGTTTAAATGCTCTTTGTCGAATTGTTTTAAAAGGTTTTCTACATAATTTAGCTTTTGTGCAGACCTCGCAGATGTCCGCTTCCTTCACTAGGTCTCTCTCTATTCCTCGAACAAGATCCTTAGTTTTGGTTATAGGTACATGACCTAATGCCCGGTGCCAAAAGTTCGAATCTAAGTAAAAAGATTTTACTGACCTTGAAAGCACGACTGGCCTTGGATTAATATTAAGATAGTATAACCTGTCCTGTTTCAGTTCACCAATAACCGCACAGTCATCGTCCGATCTACGAATGTCGCATGTTTTTCTGAAAAATTTTAAGGAATAATTATCATCTGTTAGTCTAGACACAGATATAAGGTTTTTCTTGAGTTCTGGAACAAAAAGAACATCTCTCAATGTAATATTCTTGGTATAGATGTTGCCCATGGTGTTTACATGATGAATGTTGCCATCAGCTGTCATAATCTTATAGTTTATCTTCCTTTTATCCTTAAGATAATTCTCGGAGGTAACAATATGACTGCTGGTTCCTGAGTCAATGATAAATTCAATAGTTGTTCCTTCAGTTTCTATTTCTTTACTTGTAAAACAGTTACTTACGTTTTTGTTGTTGTTTAAACAGAACTTTGTATAGTGAGTATTATCACTACAATTCTGGCAGTTAAATTTGGCATTACATTCAGCATATCGGTGTCCATCCTTCATGCATTTGAAGCACTGTGGAATATTATTTAAGGTTTTACCGTCACCACTCGATGTTGAAGTCCTGCAGAATCTAGCAATATGTCCTTTTTTCCCACATTTGTAACATGTCTTTACAAAGAAACTTGTCGCTTCTTGGCTGTTTTTATCATTCTCATCCAATGTTCTTGTTACAGGTTCCTCCACAAGATTGTTAGTCCTCATCCTCAGTTCAAGACTAATCCGTGATATTAAATTTGTTAATGTTTTATCACTTATTGATGTTGCCTCCCATGCTGTTCTGAAGTGATATAATTTCTCCGGCAAATTTGTTAATATTTTTGTTATTATCTGTTTATCATCAAAATTAAATCCCAAGCCTCTTATTCTGTTTGCTATATTTTCAATTACTGTGATGTCTGTCAATAAATCTTCGTTTTTAAATCTATAATTATAAAATTCTTCTATTTGTTGAGTAATTTGTGTTTCTTTTTGTCCAAGGAATATATTGTCAAATTTTTCTAATATTTCTTTTGTTGTTTTACAATTTATGGCATAAACCATATATTTCTCACTAATTGAGCATAAAATTAAAAGTTTGCCTTTCGCATCTTTTTTTTCAAAATCTTTTTTAAGATTTTCACCTTCTTCCAAGATAGAGTCTATTTCTTTTGCCTTAAATAATAGCATAAGTTTTATTTTCCAAACTGAATATTCAGACTCGCTGGTCAATTTTGATAATTTTACAAATTCTTCTGCCATTTTATAACTTTATCCTCGTAATTTCTGGCTTTTAATTAATCATTCTCCGTACTTACTTGATATTATGCAGGCCCATAACCTATTGTGGGAAGGTTTTAATCTGCTCTTTTCCCAACTATAGGATCCTTCATGAAAAACACATCTTCAGTAGTTATACCTTTATTCAAACCCTCACATATTGAATTACTTCTTCAACACAATATATAAAATAAAGAACCACAAAAACTATATCCCTTTACAAAATCACATCATAAATTTTCAACCAGCACGCTATACATTCCATGACTTTTCTACAAGTAAAGATCATTTGTTTCAGACATATCAATACAAAATTCAAACCAACATCTAGAACACTTTGAACCTTATGTCACCATAGAGTAATACAGCCAGTTACGAACTATATAAAATTCCCTAAGGCTATATCTACAACATATAACATATTATAATTGAATAACAAACGATTTCAACATATTCATTATCAAAAGTATTCGTTTCTAAATTTTCTATACATTTAGTGCAATCAACCTTAACCTCAACTCTATATATTGGTGATAAACAAAAATATTCCCTTACACGCAATCGATTTTTGTAGACACCATACCCATTCCCCTAATTCGAGGATTTTTCTACTATTATAAACTGGCAACACAGACCAATTACTGTTGTGGTTTTAAGTTGCAAGCGAGCCAAAAATATGTTATTGAAAATAAATACCAAAACATAAGAAATAACAAGAGTTAGGTACTTGTGGCATTATATTCCATTTTGTTTGTTTTTGAGGACAACTTATACAATATTTAATCACTTGAAACGGCATATATGGCCTACCATAAAAAGTAACTTTTGATGTGTATGAAAAAAAATGGGAAAATTTTTAGTTCACACAATTTATATGACAAAATATTTTGCTTTTGACCAACTATCGCTGTCCCAATGTTTTTCTTCCTATACAATCAAATGATGCTTACATGAAACAGAGTTGAACGGCATTAAAAATATTTGGTCAATTTCATTCATTTTTATGGACAACTCGCACTTGACCAAAAAAAAAAAACGCCGAAATTACCAACATCAAAAAAGAGCTAAGGGTTCCTAAGAAAGTTTCCCATATCTCATATGGATGCGGATTTCTCCCTCAGCTAATTTAAAAGAAACATCCTGTATATAACTAATGTATCATCATAATATTTACCAGTATTCTGCAGAGTTGCTATTCCACTCAAAATCTCATCTTCAGTAAACAGGGAAGGATAAGCACTGCCAATGAGACGAGATTTAGTCGTAATGAACCTTTTTTCGAAGTGTTTTTGACAAACAAAAAGTTTCGAAAGTTGCTTATATGATAACGATTGCAGATCATCACGCTTTAAACATTTTAACCACACAGCGATTCTTTTCTGATTGCACGGGAAATGATGCAATATAACGTCCTGTCGCGAAGATTTACATACACAGCACTCGTAATACATTTTGCAAGTATCAAAATGAATCGTAGAGACACTGGGATTTATCCTTGATTTATCAATCAAAGCGGTGAGGATAAACTCAAACGACTTCACTTGATGTAAATAGTACAGGTAGTCTGTGCTGTAATGCAATGTCAGATTTATGTCAAATGAAACAAAAACAAATGGCGTCTGCGAGGGACGCGACGTGCGACGTCCAGAAACGTCATTCAACATTAAAACAATACGGCGCTACGTCGAGCGTTTCGTTGACTTGTAGGTACACACGGCTTATCATCAAGCTATACACAACCAGTTTCTTGGTCTCGCATCGTACGATTTTTACACACAACGAACGGTCAGTTAATACTGGTTTTGCATAGCTTGATGTGTAGCCGTGTACGAAGCTTATCAGCCGGGGGCGTAAAGACCTTGAAGCCGTTGCAGAAAGATTACAAAAAAAAATGTTTTGATAGTCATCATAAACAATAGAAGCTTGTATGTCACTGAACTGAAGTGACCAATCCAAACAAAACTTAGAATAGCTCGTTTGGAATTCGATTTTTGTTTATACTTTTATAAAACAAATTATATAAACGTTCACAATGGCACTTCTACTATATTCTGCCATCATATGAGCTTACAGTTGGATAAGTTGCGAATACAAAAGTGCAAAATGGGTGAAGCATACTTTAGTTTGAAGCGTAAACTTGAGGATTTAGGATACAACATCTCATTACCGATAGACGCCGTTCCTTTGGTAGAATGTATACTAGCAGACCTCTTACAAACTACTCGCAGTTTACAACACTACATGGATTTATCCAAAGAAGCTTTAATGCAACGCGATTCGCTCATGATGGAAGCAGAGCCTTATAAATGCGATAATGCCAAGTTAATACAAGAAAATAATCGACTCCACAAAGAGATTATGAAGTTAAGAGAAGAAAATCTCAAACTTTCAAAAGAGCACAAGAGAAAATTAAAGAGTTTGTCAGAAGAGCTTATGAGAAAAGATTCTACTATTACTAAGTTACAACATGACCTAAGAGACTTAAGTCTCAGGGGCTTATGTGCAGAAACGTTAAGCACTCGAAATAAAAGTAAGAAACGGGATGGAGAGGGCACTGGTACATCCAAAATATGCATATGTAGTGAAAGAAGGAGTTCCAGCAGTGATAAAGACCTAGCAGAACTGACACGTAAGATTCACTTACTTGAAGAAAAAAATGAGGCATATGGTGATGAAATAATTGTATTAAAAAATCAAGTTGAACACAGAGATGATGAAATAATACGCCTAAATATGTTACTAGAAGGAGGTAGACCTATAACAGCTATAAATAGAGACTGCTGTAACATAAGCTCTAATGAGAAACTTCAAAAATTAATGAAAGAAGTAAGAGAACTGGAATATGCCAATGATATTCTCAAAAAAGAATTTGATAGTAGTTTAGAGAAACAACATGAAGCCATGCTCCGTGCACTTAGTCTTGCGGACAGAAATAAAAGTTTACAAGAAGAAGTACAGAAAGTTGACACTTTAGCATTAAAAGTTGAAGAAGACTGCAATAAACGATTGTCTTCAATGATGCATGAAGTTCAAGTTGCACAAAAAAGAATGGAGGACTTAGAATTGAGAAATTCTGAATTAGAACAGCAACTTTTAAAGTCAAATAAAGAAAACACACCTAGATTTAATAAATTGCAGGAAGAACTAAGAATAGCTTTAAAAGAAAATGAAGCATTACACAATGAGATCAAAGATCTGGTAGATCTTAATAAAAGTTTACAAGATAAGATCCTAACATTGCCCCAAAAAATCCAACCATTTGAGTTTAATGAAGATAAGATTAACAGCTGTCCTACTAAATTTGAATTACAGAAACTGTTAAGAGAAGAAAGAAATAAATATGAAGTTCATGTGACTAATATTCAAGAGAAGATGACTGAAATAATGAATTCCTTCAACAAGCACTTACTAAAATGTAAAGACAAGGATAGTCCTCACAGGAATAACTCCAAAGAGAATGCATTTATAAGGGACTTGCACACTAAGTTGTGTGAATGTGAACAAAAGATTTTGATGTTAAGAAAAGAAAATGATGAATTGAAAAGAAAAACAAGTTATGTGGAAGAAAACAGTAAGCAAAACTATAAAGATGTTATAAGCCAGTTGAATGTGGAAAATGTTGAACTATCAAAAGAAAACATTCACTTAACAAAGCAGCTAAGCCAGTATAAGAATTTAAATACAGTGAGACAAAGTGACAGAGGTGATTTCTATAGGAATGATGCTCAGAATCAGAAACTTAAAGATCAAATAAATGAACTAATGAATGAAATTCAATTATTAAAGAAAGATAAAAACGAATATAATCTTCGTTATAAAGAAGCATTGGAATTATCAGAAAAATTAAAAATGGATTTAGTATTTAAACAGAAAGAGATTGAACACTTGGAAGAGGAAAACTGTTCATACAAAATGACCAGTAGGAATGGGCAAGCTTCTACTGAACATCTTAAAGATGAATGTAACTTTTTGAGAGAGCAGTTAAAGAAAATGCAATCAGACGTAATAAAAGAGAAAACACTATCAAGTCAAATTAAAAATATTCAAATAGAAACTGAAAGAAGTGGTAATGAGTTACAAAATGAATTGTTGAGTGTCCAGAAAAAACTAAGTTTATCTAATGATACTATAGAATCATTGGAAAGGAAGTGTAAAGATCTACAATCTGAAATAATATCTTTAAGAAATGACAAATCAAATCTCATGGATAACATTAGAAAGGTTGATCAAGAACGGGATAAACTGGTAATAGAGCTTGATCATAAAACTGAAAGTATGTGTATGCTGGAACAAAAGATGAAGTCTCAAACATATGAAATAAGCAAATTAGAAAATGAAATAGCAGACTTGAAAAGAAAATTAAATTCAAACAGAGTGTCTGAGCACAAGTTAGTAGATCATGAAACACAGATAACTTTCCTTAATGGTGAAATATTGAGACTTAATAAACAACATGATACTGCTATCATGGAGAATAAACACCTACAAAACAGTTTAGCAGATGCTAATGGTGCATTAAAGCTGATGAAGATAGAACATGAAAAATCTCGAAAAGAAGTAGAAAGCTTAAAACAACAATTGCAGCACTATGTTGCTGAAATTAGACGTATTGAAGAACTATTATCACAAAAAGAAGCTGAGAGGTCTGATATGTTAGAACATTTCGCCAGTCTCTCGGTCGAAGCTAATATATTGGAAAATACTAATCACTCTTTGGAGAGTGAATCAGCATCTAAATCAATGCAATTGCAAACATATACAAGCAAAATTCAAAGCCTTGAAGCTAAATTATTAGACAAAGATAATATCATAGACACTCAAGCTGCGCGCATAGCCGCTATGCAATGCAAAATAAATGCTTTAGAAAATGAAGTAAAACTAATTTTTGAAGAAAAAACTATTCTTGAACAGAACATCTCATATTTGAAACAAATGTGCAATAATTTACAGTCAGAAAGTTCCAACACAGTTAGAGGAATTGCTGAAACTGATTCAGAATTGAAGCTTTATGAGACTAGAATTAAAAGTCTTAATAATAGAAAGAGTAAATTAGAAGTAGAGAATGAAGAGTTGAAAAAGAACTTAGCAACTACCGAAAAGTTATTATCAAATGCAAGAAAAGAGATTGTAGAGCTGAAGTTAGTGTTGCAAGATGCTACCTCAGAAACTAAATCCTTGCAAGAGAGTGTTAACAGATTGAGTAGAAGAGATGACGATCATCATGAGGTGACTTTTATCTTTAACTACTTAACTGACCAATATTGAGATAGCAATTATTTTATGGTTCAGTTAGTTGCCCTTTGATAAAAACCTTTTTTATTTTTATTTCCAGATTACTTTGGTGACAGAGCGGGAATACGAACTACCCATTACCCTTGATGAGATTCACGAAGGTAGTCATGAGGATGATGAGGAAACTTCGCGTTATCATAGAATTAATAAGAATTTCATGAAGTATTCACACAGTAGCAGCACTCTATAAAATATGCAGCTGTTGTTCTTTACGAACGTTATAAATACAGGGTAAAAGGTATACTAAATTCATTAAAATAATATTTGCCTTAACTAATATACTATAGGTACATTGTGATGATGCTACATGGGACCTATGTTAAAATATGACTGGAACAATGTGAATGTACTTAATGTCTTGGTGTAATCCTTACAATTAGAAAATAAATGCAGTTGTTTATCTGTCCAAACAGATTATTATATAAAACAATAATCGGTAATATAAAATAAAATACATGATGATTTATGTATCATGATATTCTAGAATATTTCTATCACAAATATTAATTTTACTGTTCATTGCTATATTAAAATATTGTTAAACTATAAATAAAATGCCTAATATATGAACTTGTGTAAATATATTAAAGGTTATTTGTTTAAGACCAGTGCATAACCATTTGTATCTGTTTGATAAAAAAATATATTGACTAGCTTCTGCCCACAACTTCAGTTTTATACTTCAGTTATGTCGGTTTTAGAATTCAGTTTTATTTAAAAAGGTGTTGTAGGTAATAAAAGCAAAAGTTCATATCCAAACCATTTATTTATTTTGGATAATATTTATATTGAAGTATGGAAAATGGTTTTCCCTTCCCAATGTTCCTCTACAATACATATATTTACAACATGATCACACTATATTTGCATTTATAAATAATTTTGCTTCTACTGAAGTGATATTTTTATTGTACAATATAAGTACAAGCTTAGAAACGAGAGCACTACTATAGAGTTGAAAATTAAAAAAGAAGCACTTTACACACTTACAACTGTGGCTTTGACAGGAGTAGAATCCTTAGTGCTATCCATGCCTAAACAGTATGTAAGTATCCCAATATTTGTATTTCCTTCCTGCATGAATACAAACATGCCACTATGGGTCAATTCACACCGAGACGTAAGAATACTGGAAATGTATATCATATCATGTAGTAAATAAAGTTAGATTTGAGTCGCTCTATTGAAATGTGCGGCGTCAGGTGTGAATTGACCCTAAAAGTAATTAACATTTTTGGTTGATACATTTACTGCCACATCATGTATTTATTATCACATCATAGTAATCACTTGATAATAAAACCACATCTACGGAATAAATTAACACTTTAATTTTTGATGTTAAAAGTACATATCACCAATCTGATTAACTTTACTAAATTATACATTACGATTACATAATCTATTAATACGAAAAATTAAATTTAACATTTACAAATTATTGATTAAAATTCAATAAATAGAAAACTTTTTTATCAATAGTGGAAAATAAATAATTGTCTGCATGCAGACTTGTAAAATTAAACTGACAAGAAATTAAAAAAAAAAAAACCAACTTCCTTACACATGATTGATAATAAAGAGGAGTTAATCATGCAGCACTGTCAATATAATAGATTTATATTATTTACATGCACATAAGTACAACACTAGATATAAATAATGAATGCAATGATGCTTCATGAAGGTGACAGTAATTAAAATCCATAAAATGTATAGATAGATGTGTCCTAAGGGCTAGGAGAAGTATTCTTCCTAGTAAGAAGTTTTTGTGCATTGTAGGCAACAAGATATGACTGTAGGGATACATTTATGTAACAATTCTATGTTGTCATTGTTAGTGTTGTGTCGGTGGGCCTAATAAGTCTCATTTACAAGTAATGAGCAATATAATTAGTGTCACAAATAATACCTTCTAATATAAGAATTAAGTGACAATATCACTGCTAATTGGGACATTTCAGATACAATTTTTACATGGAATGCATTACATTTATGATAAATGAAAAAGTACAGGTCAGTTAAACAACTTATCACAATAAACATAGGATACATTATACAATTTAGAATTTATCGAACATATAATTGCCTCTATATGATTGCATATTTTAAGTAGAAAAACTAATTCTATATATTATTTTTTGTGAAACATCAGTCATTATATTATAGGTAGGCACATATTTACATTCTAAAACAATTCATCATTTTATTATTGCATAGTTACATTCTTAATGAACTTCCTATTTGACATAACTATTATATTATACAAATATGCGAGACATGAAAGATAGTTCATATACAAAAATTAAGCACATTGCGTAATATATGCCGCTTAATATAAGGAATATGTATTTACAGCAGATAGCTAATGAGTATTCACTACAGGGAGTACCATAACAACAACTAGTCAAATTGCTATACTATTACAGGAAAATAATGCATCAACATTCAGCACCCTTCCTTACACTACATTCCCTTCACTATATGTCTATGTTAATTGACTCTGAATTTATTTCATTTATAATTATAACCTTTATATACTGTGATGTAATTAGCTAATTAGAACTAGTTATTATTACAAAGTGGCCAAAATTCTTGTGAAACCCATTCCAGCTCCAAGCACAGTTTGCCCTATACCCCAAATCATTGCATGAATAGGGGGCATAGTTAAGGTAGCGGCTCGGTATATGAACGCGATTGCAGCACTGGTGGCTACGCCTGAAGTCACTGGCGTCACGACACCCATCACAATCAATAACACAGGGAAGAACTTCCCGTACTTGTGCTTCCTTAGCGTTCCGAAGGCGACTAGCGCCGCACACGTATGCACAAACACTGACGAGAACAAAGACCACAAAAACACAGGATACCACATCTCGCCAAATGTATCTAGAGGATCACCAGGACTCAATTTAAATATGTCCACGAATGAATCGAATTCTGATACTCGAAACTCTGACAACATGTCATACATGTTGTCTTTAAGTTTCTAGAGCTTACAGGCATCGGGGCAGTTTTAATTATCGGAAATTTTCTTACGACAATGTAGCTCTTTGGAATAGATTGCTAAACTTAACACTTCACACCCATTTTAAATTATTAATCAATAACGAACATACAAGTTTTGCTCAAATCATTTTCACTAGTAGATCTTTAAATTTTTTGAGAAGTTACTAATGTTTATTTGATAAAAAATAAGGCTGATCGACTTATTCATAGCTGACATTTTGTTTCGTTTGACAATTTTGACATATTATGTGACTTGTGTTTTTTTCTGCTATTTTACCCGTAAAGCTGTGTCCAGACGATCGAATCGAACTTGGTCCGAACTGGACACAACGACCGCACCGTTCGGTTCGCGGTGCGGTCCAGCAGGGCTATTGGCTAACCGGTGGGACACTGTGGCATAAGTGGATAGTTACTGGACACCTCTAATTTTATCGACTGTTATGTGGCTAAGTCATGGAGATAGAAAATATAGGGAGCGAAGGCTTGAAAAATTAAAACCGTGCCTTAGTTTTTAAGAAAGAGAGGCACACAGCTGGGCGTTTTTTCTCTTTCTGGCATTGATAAATGTTTACACAAAATAAAAAACTTTACCAATATTTTGAAACTTTTTGAGTTAATGTTTTTTTTAGATACATATTAGTACAATTATATTACATTTTTTACAGCTTGTGATAGTTTGTATATTCTGTAATGTATTTTAATTTCTCATATTTATAAGAAAACCAAAAAAAAAGAACATAAAAATCCAATGATGTTTCCAGAAATCCTAGGAGGTGTATTAAACGTTTAAGATGGCAATATTATGATGTTGTCAAATTCAAATCATTGGTGACGTTTGTAGGGTGACCAATATAAACTGGCTTCCGAGATTAATCGTCTTTAAAGAAAAAGTAATTTTAGGTATATAATCCAAGTTAGGTGTGCTAGGTTGTTCCGTTTTAACTTTAGATAATGTGACAGTTGATTTTAATTATTTTTTTAATATACAGGCTGAATTTTTCAACTGGGCGTGGATGGCTATTTTCAAGAATATGAGGAATATCGAAAAACATTGAAAGGAGTACGAGGCCGATTTTACGAAAACTAAAACTGCATCATTAGATTTTAGAAAAATCAAAATCAAATCTTGGCCAGGAATCGAACCTACTGATTTTGGAAAAAAAACACATTCATTTACACCGTTCGATAGTGTTGCTAATAAGGATCAAATTCTGGAAAGTAATCATAAACGGCAAACTTAAGGAAATGGCAGATTTTTATGAAATTGCTATTTTCCCATGTTACTTTGCTTCTACTGGGCCATAATTTACTCGAAATCATAAAATTTCATTGTTTTCAATGTTTCACTGGATTTGACGCACCAACAATCCCACTGTACTTAGCAATACGAAATTATTAAGTTGAACTAAAAGTAGCATTAGTCTAAAGAAGAAACAGTAACTTTTGTTTCAAATACAGACTTTGCCTTGAAGATTAATCAGTTTTTTTGTAATTATACGTTTTCCTTAAGTTTGCCGTATAAGATTACTTCCCAGAATTTGTTCCCTATTAGCAACACTATCGAACGGTGCAATAATACAGGGTGTGATTTTTTTTCCAAAATCAGCGGGTTCTATTCCTGTCCAGGATTATTGATTTTTCTAAAATCCAATGATGCAGTTTTTGTTTTCATCAAAATCGGCCTCGAGACTCCTTTTAAGCTTTTTCGATAATCCTCATAGTTTCGAAAATAGCCATCCACGCCCAGTTGAAAAATTCACCCTGTAAATATAATATCTATTTTACGAGTTTCTAACTTTGATGAATTTATAAATTGGTGCTTTTTTATTGGTCTCAATTATAAAATAAATAGTATAATAATTCGACGAAGACTGGCTCCTGCATTTTCTAAAATTATAGAATGATAAAACTAAAAAAAAAAGTACATACAGCAAGTGAACCTACTCGAATCTGTCATGTAAACTGTGTTATCAATATAACATGTAAACTTCTACAGAAAATTAGTTTGAGCGAGGTGATGAGACCTAGTAAGTAGTTTTTAATACGTCATAAATCGTAAACTGCAATTTACCTTTCATTCAATGAACAACAAAAGAAAAAAAAAACAAAATTATACATAATTTTTTGCCGTTTACATAGATAATACTAAGGAACCTGTCGGGCGCGTGTTCGACTCGCACTTAGCCAGTTTTTGCCACTGACTTTCTAAAGATAAGTTGTTTAAGGTGAAAGCTCCAAACAATCCGCGTTTAAATTTTCTTGCGTTTTTTGCAATTTGCAGGCCAGTGCTAGGTTGTGTGTTAAGTAAAATATTATTCGCGGCTGTAAGACGTATCTAGTCACGGAATTATAATCATCAAAATCACTGATACAACCCACCGAGTTCTTTATGAACTCGGCTCGGCGCAGGAACAAAAAAAAATGAACTTTAGAGCATTGTATTGATGATTTTTTTGGTTATAAATATTAATTATAATAATATTTATTATTAATTTAATATTTTGAAATTTTGTGGACTGGTTGGAGCATTGCCCTTAAAACTTTTTTGTGGTGGTTTTAGAAGGCGGTTTTTTTTATTTTTTAGAAAACTTTTATTGTACCATATTTAGCTCAAATATTCAACCCAAATTCTTGTCAAATACGTTATCCATAATACCGGTAAAACATAATCCAAGTACACAATAAGAAATGCTCAGTCAACAAAAACTATTGAACGTTTGGTTCAATATTAATTGAAATGGTACCAAATGACAGATATATTTCATCGAACTAAAAGATAATCATCAAAAACGGTTCACTCAGTCGTAATACAATAAGTACTTTCTGTAACACTATAATAATGATATTATCCTCAAAATACTGTATCATGGACACACTATTATTTAGTTTCAGTGCCGAAATATTGGAAACTCAAAACAAATAATAAACATGGTAAATATCCCGTTTTAAAACTAAATAATAGTTATAGTGACCATGTCAGTCTAAAAACTTATATCATGGACACACTATTAGAAAGAAACAGAATGCCCTGGTGTGTGCCTTTCATTCCTTTCAAGGTCACCGATTTGAGCTCGTTTTTCTAGTAAGGAGTACGCCCTTCCTATATTTTAATCTCCTTGGTCTATGCCAGGGTGCTCAATCTTAGTACAAAAAACTGGGGACAGCTAGTGGTATAATGCCACAAATTCACGAAGTATACGTAATCACTGCACAAAATTGGTTTATGTGTGTTTTTTAATTTTGTCGGATTATAATCGCTGATTTTAGTTACAACTTACACAATCAGGTGGCAGCACTGAAGTAATGTTTACTCATCGTTGGATAGATGGCGCTAATTAGAAGAAAATTTTTAACATTGCTCTTCTCTGGTAGCTGATTACTACTAAAATAGTAATTTTTAAACTGCCTTCTGCTTCAATTCATCCAAAAAAATAGCATCATTGAAACAAATTTCAATTGCAAAATTTGAACAGAATGTATTTATTTGTCATTTAGAATACATTGGAATAATTTACACTTTCTTTCATTGGGCTGGTGGTAGAATATTTTGGTGGTTTTTATTACCAATAAACTGGGAACCCCAATACAAATGTCTGCAAAAATCTGACGCTTGCGCCGGTGTTTATTTATTTTTTATTTTTGTGTTATTTTGCGTATTTGCCATTGAGTCCAAGCGAAAGCTCCTTCGGTAAATCCATATCAATGACCAGAAAGGAAAATTTGTGAGTGACAGTGTCACAAACTGAGATAGGACTCCAGTGCCGTGTACGAGTGTTGTGATAATTTTGAAATAGGACTCTTATTTATTTATCATGTCATCGGATATTGGATAAGCACTGCTGCGTTCCTGGGTGCAAGGTATGTTATAATTATTTTAAAACAAAATTGTAGAAGTATCACGATATAAAAAAATAGTTTTTTTCATGTTCCTTAGCAGGATCTAATTATTTTAAAATATTATGTTATATGTCTTAAATTTTTTAATCAAACCTGTCTATCATTATTCTTTCTCAAATTTTTATTTGAATAACCTAATACTTATACTATTCGAAATATATAGGTCAGTGTATTGTTTTAGTAGATATTATTAATTTTATGCAATTTGTTTCAGGCATATCTTTAGTGGTTCACGGATTTCCGAACCCTGAAAAAGATAGAGTACGGTTTAACACCTGGCTCCATTCAATTGGAAGTGATATTTTGTCACTGGAAAATGCACACACATATATAAGTACCGTCAAGTGTGTCACAGAAACTTTCAAAATAATCAATGTTGCAATAACAGAATAAGCAACATTGCAGTCCCAGCATTATTTTTACCAGGTTTGTTCAATATAGTATTTGTAAGCAGTCAAATTAGTATTTGTAAGTTTGAATGCAAACGATAATATTCAAAACTACTCATCGGAGTTGGATTTTTTTTTATTCAAAGCAAACATAGTGTCAAATAGTGCCATTCTTTTGGTGGGATAAATATACATTTCATATTAAATTATACCTACATATAATATGAAATGACAAGTACAGGGAGTGGCCACTGTTACTTTACTCATTATAATATGCCTTTGAAAATGCTACCACTCCAATGTGTGCTGAGTTAATTAAGCTACCTCAGTATACCCCACAGGTCTTTGATATGACTTATCACAATGTTTGCCTTCACCAATGCCTATCATGTCCAATATATAGAAAGAAAGTAGATTAAGAAAAGACATAATTGGTAATTGCCCAGGTTGGAACTCCCAACCTTATGTATGAGAGATGAGGTTCTAACTTCTGGGCCATCACAACACTTTAATTAAAAAATTATAAAGCCCTTTCCAAAATTATATATTACTTTTTTTTTTTTTTCAGTTTTAAACGCTATACTACAATCACATCTTAAGCTATCAGGTGTTCCCCAAAAACCATTACAAGAACTTGTACATCAGCCAATTCCATCAACTTCTACAGGTATTATTATTTATTATTCTTCTAGGGAGAACATGTGTCACTCACACTCATAAGACAACATTGTTGATAATCTGTTGGCAACCTGTTTATTACCAAGTGACTTGCCTGTGGTTTATTGGTTAGTGACCCTGACTGCTATGCCGGAGATTGTGGGTTCGATTCCCACCAAGGACAAATTAATGTTTGTCTGATGAGCATGATAATTTGTTCTTTGTCTGGGTGTAATTTATCTATAATATAATATATTTACTTAGAAATATATTATATATCTTTATCAGTTGTCTAGTACCCATAACACAAGCTCTGCTTAGCTTGGGACTAGATGGCGTTGTGTGTTAGTTGTGGAATATTATATTACATTAAGTTTACTGTAAAAACTGTTGCTAAGCATGACCATCCAAACTTGTCAGTTGTTGCCAGGACGTCGCCAGAGGAGGTGATGCTCTGTGCTGCATGTTAATAAACTCGCAGAGCATATGTCCACACAAACATGTCGACTTTTGATTACAAAAAAGATGTTTCGGCTTGCTCTCCATTCGATCTGGGAGCACGGAAACATGTTTCAGAAACAATGTTTCAATGTTTTATAACTTGAGGTATGAGAGATGAGGTGCTAATTTCTTGGCCATCACATATACCTACACATCAACATAGGATACTTCATTAATTAAAAAACTATAATTCTTTTTCAAAATTATTTAGTTATGCAATTATTCTTTATCATTTTTCAGGTTGCAATCTGCAATGACATCTTAAGATGCCAGGTGTTGGAAAAAAACCATTACAAGAACTTGTACATACATCAGCCAATTCCATTAACTTCTGCAGGTATTACTCATATATTACTATATTATTCTTCTAGGGAGAACATGTGGGACTAAAAACAAATAAAATATTGGTGTAATAGTTTTGGTAAAATGGGCTTTTAGGAGTAAAATTAATATTTGTGTAAATTTATGAAGAACAAGATTATGCCCGCGGCTTCGCCGGCGTTTTACCGGGATAAACTATAGCCTATGTGTTATTCCAGGTTATAAGCTTTACCAAATTTCATCCAAATCAGTTCAACCGTTATTGTGTAAAAGAGAAACAAACACATACCTACATCCATCCTCACAAACTATCACATTTATAACATTAGTATGATACTTGAATAAAATTAAATGCACTTAATAAGTTCTTCTGACTAGAAATTGTCTTATAATTTCTCATCATGAAGCACTTGTACTTATGTTTTTATATATTTCATTTTAGCTCCTCAATCACATCCGCAGTTGATGTACAAAACTGAAAGCATCATAGAAAACACAGTACAAAAAGAAAATATTGGAAAGACATTGTACATTATGATAATCATTTAGTGTTTTGGACTATTTTTTAAATTTGTAATAGCTGGCACTATTCACTAAAGATGAATGCGACAAAACTCATCTAAAGCAATTCATAAGTTTCAAAAACACATGAATGAATAAAGAGTAGGCAAATGTGCTGAGGTGTAGGCAAATTAATAGTCTGGTAGTGTTTATTTCTAGCTAAGAATTAATTAGTTACTTACACTTTACATACAAATAATACAAAGAGCTATACCTTATGTTATTACATGACCCATAAACACTTGAATAATGAATTATTCATATTACAGATCCAGAAATAGTGGTATATGAATATGAACAAGTGCCACCTGCTACTTCTCAAACTATTAAACAAAATTTAGGTAAGTTTTATTATTACCTTGTACCATAAATGTGATCTTGAAAATTATTCGTGATTTCACCCCATTTCTCAGTATCTCGGAAAGCACACAAAATCTGTTGGTATTCACATTCTTATAGTAAAATGATTTTTCTTAAAATAACCCAATTACCAACATACATTCGAATTTTTTTTCATAAAAAGTTTTACATTTAGACAAAAATAATTAGATTTGTGTATTAACTTATAACATTTTTTTCTCTCCTTTTGTTTCAGATAAAGGAATTCTACCGACAGAGTCTAAAGAAACAGCTGATCTGTTAATATTTATAGATAATGTCTTCGACTCTACAAATGGGACTCATCAAAAAAATTAATTTGCGAAGCCACTACTTGGTCCAGCTGCGTCAACATCTGCCCATAAAAAGATGTGGGCAGAAGCAAAACAAATATTTAATTCAATGGAATTTATAACTCCTAAAGGCAGGGTAGAATCAGTACCTACTGTAAAAAAATGGGTATGGACACTGGACGGGATTCAAGTTTTATTGAAAAAGTTAAATGACGATTACGGGGTCACATCTGTCTGGTTGCGGCACCTTAACCAAGATCCGCTGGAGAACTTCTTTGGAGCGGTTAGAAGTCACTGGTGCCGCAACGTTAACCAGACATATGATCAATTCGAATCTGCTTTTGCCAATCTACGAAATAATAATTTACACAGTGTCCACACCCAAGGAAAAAATTGTGAAAATACTTTTCAAATGCTTTCTGCTCCTTCGTACTGAACGAAATTACAGAAGCCACGTCGACCTGCACTATTGATATTGAAAGCATTCTAGAAATTAATTTAGAAAATTTAGACGGATGGATTACGGGCCTTACCCTGGCCAAATTATTGAACGAACTTGAAGAACGAACTTAATTTCAGGTGATAATAGAAAGCCAAAGAAATAATGTTTTATTTGTGTTTATTTCAACACAAATAAAACATTATTATTATAGAAACAATATGTTAAATACATATTGTAACTCTTCTTCTTCTTTCGATGACAATCTAAATTGGCTCGGCCCGGAATTGGGCCACGAGTTTATTAAATGAACTCTTAAATTAACTCTTGAAAATAATTGTTTTCACTCCAATTTCAGAAAGACATTAGTCTGGAAAATTTTACTTTTTACTTCGGAACTGTTCCCTTTGAAGAATTCACAGTAGCATCTTGGAGTTGCGATTTTATTAGTTTTATGGTAGCAAACTTATTTTCCAGAAATTTTAGTTAAAGTCTTTCTGACCTTGGAGTGAAAACAATTATTCTCAAGAGTTAATAAATACATATTATTTATTAAAATAATCATGTGTTATTCGTATTAAAATATAGTTATTTAAGTGGATAATAAAAAATATACAATGTATCTTTCTAGTAAAAACAATAAAGCTCTAGAATCACCTGGAAACATTTTACCTACATATAATAATATCTACAAGTGCATCTCATAATTTGTCCAAAGAATGTATATTCAGTCCATGTATCCAATATTTAAAACGAGAACCTCTCGGTGTTGAAATTTCACTTTGGTTTTCATATAATCGGTTTATATTATTAATCATATTTTTTTACAATAATTATTTTTTTATTATGTTGATGAATTTGATAAACAGCTTTTAAGAAATAATAAATTATCTTTATTTATCTCCACAAATTACATAGTTTACATTGCTGTCACAAATACATTTTGGCAAAGAGTGTAATTTGTGGGAGATCTGTACCCCTTTTTTTTTTTTTTTTTTTTTTTTTTTTTTTTTTTTTTTTTTAACGTGGTAAAATCATCAAATGAGACCTCCCACCCCGGGCAGGGCGAGAGGTACTGTCAGACTTGTACTGACTAAAATCCACGGTGTCCTTCAATAGCCCTTTATGTTCCGGGGTCACGGTGATGGTATAAGACCCGCGACCCCGGCAGGCTTTAGCCCTCTGAGAGGGGGCCTCGTCATTATGCTGACGCTCTTTGAGGCGCGCGTGGAACACGACGCGCCGTCGACCCGGGCATGGTCCATGGTCGGGCGGCGAGTTGCCCTTTACTCGCCGCCCGCATGCCCGCGCCTACGGTGGCCGGAGATCGTCTTGCGACGTCCGACGCCGTGGGCGTCCACCACCGCGGGTGGGAGATCTGTACCCCTAGCACGAGTTTTTACTATTTTACTTTACAGAGTTTTTCCAGTATTTACAGCGTTTCTTGTATGAAAATATGGAACAGCGCCTCTAATGTGCGAAGAAGGAACCAAATTTTGCCTTGAAAATTGTCAATTTGAAGTAGTCAAAGTTACAGTTTACTTTACGTCTCAAATACTGAAAACTCGTGCTGACGGTACTGGAGTCTAAACTAGGCCTAGGCTTACTTTAAAGCTATTCATCATTAAAATTTATGTTTTAAAAACCTGATGCAAAATTTCAACGCTGGAGCTACACAGCTTCTGTATTCTGTAATGAAACGAGTTGAAAGTTTTCTCATCTGAGTAAATGAGAAAAACTTTTAAGTTGTTTTAATATTTTTAAGAGAATAAAACAATTTCAATGTGTCCAATTTTTATTAGAGTACTAAAATTGTAATTTTCGAGAATTGATCTGTTGCTCTAGCTATAGCATACAATATTAAAACTTTACTTTTTTAATAAAAACATGATTAGCTAATTATATGTTTTTTTCATTTAACAAACCTTTAAATCCGCTCAAATAATTTGAAAATAACCTACCTATAAAATAATATAAACCTATAGCAACGTATAGCTAACCACGGGTGTAGTTCTAACTTAGAATATCAGATGGCGCTAGTTTCTTCATGAACGCAAATGACCCGATCCACGGAACAAGATTGGTCTCTATTTCAATATAGTATAATGTACTCTGTGGTCTATGCTTTTTTGTGCTCTATGAATCAATGTGTCACTCTTATGTCAAAATGACGTTTACTAAAAATGTATTGTTTGAGACAGACGTGATAGTTTTATGTTTATTTATTTCTAAATCATATCTATAATTGACGAGATTTGAAAAGCTAAAGCCTTATTAAGAATGTTTTACCGACCATAAACTAAATAAAAATCATGAGTATTCCATCTATCTGTACTGCATGAAATATAAAAAGGTAAAGTTAAAGTATTTGCATGAAATCAACCTTATATTAGAATAATAGTATATTCACATACCTAGATACGTACCAAAGTTGTTGCGTATTATAGGAATGCCACTGGATATCTCGCAAGCTGTGAACAAAGATGGAAAGGCGTCGTGGCGAAGACGAGCTCTATTGCACGTTGTTGAAATAAATCTTTTCTCGAAATGCTTTCGACACACAAACCGCTTCCGAAGTTCTTGGAAGCTCAAGTTTCGCAGATTTTCACAGTTTATGCACTGTAACCATATTTTGAGTCCTTTCTCACTTTTTGGAAACATATGAAAAACTACGTCCTTTCGTTTGCTATCACAGTTGGCCACACAGCACTTGTTGTACATATTGGAAGTTAATTCAACAGCCTGAGAAATTGCGAGGATGTTACAGAAATAAATCAACGCAAAACTATTCGATCAACGTCGAAAACTCGAAAATAATACATTACACATTATCATGTCAGACAGAATTACAGCAGGCGGGGAGCAGAGAAGCGCCAAGTGTCAAGTGAAATATGTGAACCATAGACGATTCCTTAGACCATAGTCTGCAGGGCTATTGGCTAACTGGTGTGAAACTGGTAGCATAGTGGATACTTACTGGACATCTCTATTTTTATCGATTGTTATCCGGCTAAGTTAAGGAGTACCTCTAGAGCGTTATAATAGTTGCTTATAGGCGAATATTTAAATTGGTCAGGTTCATTGAAATTTACCCTTTGACAGCTATTAAATGCGTTCTTTTGGTTGCGTTCCGATTGTCTAACATCAAATTTATATGAAATGGGTGGAAAGTGGCAACTTTTTAAAACACTGCTTATGAGCAGTGTTTTAGCTTAGCCACCGGTCTGTGCCGGGCCATTATTAAGTCTAATTTGTTTTGTTTATTAAGTTTCGGGGATTTTTGTTTGTGTTGAAGGATTGTAAAGACTAAAACGTAAACGAGATGTATAAATAACTGTTTAAAGTAAAATTAGTTGTGTGAGTACTATCATAGATATATAAGATGGACTGATCTGACTCTCAATGAATACATAAAACAGGAAAAACATATTTTCTTTAAAATCAGAAACCTCTTGGAGTGGGGACGGAACTATTTATCTTGTTTGGGTGTGTGGGAGAAATCCACATCCATAAGAGATACGGGAAAACTTTCTTAGGAACCTTTAGCTCTTTTTTGATTTTGAAAATTTGGCGTTGTTATTTTTTTAGTCAAATGTGTATTTTCCATAAAAATGAGTGAAATTGACAATTTTTTTTTAAATGCCTTTCGACTCTGTTTCATGTAAGGATCATTTCATTGTATCGGAAAAAATAATCGGTACGGCGGGAGTTGGTCAAATTTAGAAATATATTTTTTCATACAAATTGTATGAACGAAAAAAATACCATTTTTTTATTATGCTGTTTGACTTACTTTTATGTAAGGATGCGATAATTGTATGTGCAGAAAAATATCTGGACAGTAGAAGTTTGTTAAAAGTCGAGTAAATGTTTCTTCTAACAGCATAAAGTCGTTTAAGTAGTAGTCAGTATTTCATTAGATTTGAACCACTTCTGTTGTTCAGACATTTTCCTTCCGATACAATGAAATGATCCATATATGAAACAGAGTCGAAAGGCATTTAAAAAAAATTGGTCAATTTCACTTATTTTTATGGAAAATTAACATTTGACTAAAAAAATAACAACGCCAAAATTTTCAAAATCAAAAAAGAACTAAAGGTTCCTAAGAAAGTTTTCCCGTATCTCTTATGGATGTGGATTTCTCCCACACACCCAAACAAGATAAATAGTTCCGTCCCCACTCCAAGAGGTTTCTGATTTTAAAGAAAATATGTTTTTCCTGTTGTATGTATTCATTGAGAGTCAGATCAGTCCATCTTATATATCTATGATAGTACTCACACAACTAATTTTACTTTAAACAGTTATTTATACATCTCGTTTACGTTTTAGTCTTTACAATCCTTCAACACAAACAAAAATCCCCGAAACTTAATAAACAAAACAAAGGATGATGCAATTTTTGGTCCCACCCTCCAATAGAAACATGTGATACGTCGTTGGATAGGTATTTTTAAGCTGAACAAAAAATATTATGGCACCAAGTCTGAAATATTAGTCCGTTCTGAGATATGTTTGTTTTAATATGGCAGTTTAAGATATAAGCAAATCATGTTTTATTCGTAACATATTACATTTTGGTGCTGAGGAGGAGGAAGAGAAGGTTGGTTCTAAACATTGAGAGCCGCACAGGTTGATCTTCCATGTCAAGCCGCGTTTGCCGAGGCCGGTTTCTGGATTGGTGACCATCTATCCGAGTTTTCTCCGTGCCTCAGACAGCACTTAAAAGCCGTTGAATAAGGCTGTCGTTAGTAGTAAAAACTCGCTTTGCCATTAACCACCTCCACTACGGAGATGGTTAACGGATTTTAAGCTTTTACGCCAAAGATGTTTCAACAATGCGTCAATGTTTTGTCACCTTCAGTCACTACACATAAGAGCTAGAAGGTTTTTTTTACATGACAAAATCATCGAATGAGTCCTCCTTCCCAAAGCAGGGCGGGGGGGACTGTCAGAAATGGACTCACTAAAATCCACGGTGTCCTTCAATAGCGTTGCGAGGCCACGGTTACTCGTTAGTCTCGCGACCTCGGCAGGCGTTTGATTCCCGTCAGATTGCTGACTTTGAAGCTTGCGTGGAGCAGGAAGCGCAGTTGACCCGAGAATGGTCCATGACGGCGAGTCATCCTTTACTCGCCGTCTGCATGCCCTCGACTACTGTGCTTCAAAAATTGCCTCGCGACGTCGAATACCGAAGGCGACTCCAGCAGCGATTGTGTCGTAAGATAGAGGCTGTCCTCTCCTTCACGTATTCCGCCTCCTCCTTCGCTAGAATCACTGCTAAGGAGGAGCAGGAGGAGGTGATTACTTCTTAATGAACGGTTGCGTCTGGCTCCGCAGTGGGGGGCACCACTGCGGAGCCAGACGCAACCGTTCATCGTTCAGCCCTAGCTATGCATACCTTCACTGTATGATCGATCGTGTACACCTCCGGGCGATTTTCACAATTCGACACAGGAACCTCCCGAAACATCCGGTGCGGTGTGGACCTGCGTCAGACACTCCTCAAAGAAAGGTTTTATCGGTTCAGCAACCTCGGTTGCGACAGTCGTACCCTCCATACCTGATGAGATTACGCCGGAGCTCTTCACGCAGCGCCTCGACTTGTCAGAAGTAGGGGAGATCCGCCCCGGCTTTGTGCCTCCGCTCCACACGCCACTTTTAGTGCTGGAAGGCTTTCGCCTCTAGATCACATAACATACGGTATGGCATCTGACTCTAGGTACCAAAGAATTGACACAAATGATGTGCACAGGTGCCTCCAGAAGAACGTCGAGTCTTGCAGGGACAATAGTTTTGAATACCATAGTTGGTGTGAAATAAGTATATTATAAGTACCTTAGTAATTGTACCTAATAGCTCTTGTATGATTTTACCACGTGAAAAAAAACCTTCTAGATCTTATGTATAGTAACTGAATGTGATAAGATATTGACGCATTGTTAAAATATATTTGGAGTACCTAACAGCTTAAAATCGCTCGTCAACCTGACTAGTGGGTAGCAAGCGACTAGTGGGTAACGACTGTCATAGATCTACTAATGACAGCCGTAATCAACGGCTTTTAAGTGCTTTCTGAGGCACGGAGAAAACTCGGATAGATGGTCACCAATCCAGAAACCGACCTCGGCAAGCGCGGCTTGCCATGCAAGATCAACCTGTGCGGCTGTCAATATTTAGAACCGAGCTTCTTCTCCTCCTCCTCTGCAGCAAAATGTAATATGTTACGAAAAAAACATGATTTGCTTATATCTTAAACTGCCATATTAAAACAAACATATCTCAGAACGGACTAATATTTCAGACTTGGTGCCATAATATTTTTTGTTCAGCTTAAAAATACCTATCCAACGACGTATCACATGTTGCTATTGGAGGGTGGGACCAGATTTCATAGAAGCCCTGGCATCATCCTTAGACTTAATAATGGCCCGGCACAGACCGGTGGCTAAGCTAAAACACTGCCCATGAGCAGTGTTTTAAAAAGTTGCCACTTTCCACCCATTTCATATAAATTTGATGTTAGACAATCGGAACGCAACCAAAAGAACGCATTTAATAGCTGTCAAAGGGTAAATTTCAATGAACCTGACCAATTTAAATATTCGCCTCTAAGCAACTATTATAACGCCCTAGAGGCACTCCTTAACTTAGCCGGATAACAATCGATAAAAATAGAGATGTCCAGTAAGTATCCACTATGCCACCAGTTTCACACCAGTTAGCCAATAGCCCTGCTGGACTGCACAATAGCTGCCTTAAAAAACCCCCGACACAGAAACCAAGTTCCCTTTAAAAGCAAAATGTATGCACGATAAAGTCGCAAGCATGCCAAGAGGCCAACCCAAACCTACCCCAATCTGTTAATCCAATGTAATTCAATTGTATCAATCGTAAACTAACCTTCTTCTAGTGTGAAACGGTTGAACACTATTGAACATAAATATTATAGTTTGACAGATTGAAGTGGGTTGAAGTGCTGGCGTCTGTACACTGGGATTAGTACTGACCGTACTGACCAAGTACTGACCATTAAAATTTACTGAATAACGATTATTTCAAGGATTGAGAGCTTTTGATGGCCATTGCATTGTAAAGGTGAACGCAGACTTGGCCGCACCGCAGTCTCCGCAATCCCCGCAGTCATCGTTTTCTTACCGCTTCTGCGGCTATTGCGATGCGGGTGAGTATGCGGGGTTTCATAGAACGTCTTATAAAGAATTCGTAATGTGAAGACTGCGGCGCGTGCGGTGCGTCGAAGTCTGCGTTCACCTTAGAAAGCGCTAAAATGTTAGTAAAACATTGTCTTTGTGTTGCTAGTTACAATAATTCGAAAATCAATCAATCTGAAAAGTTCGAAACGAAGTGAGCAACAAGTAAACAACAAAACGCGACTCTGGATACCGGAGAATTTGAAGTTATTTTGTTGTTACTAAATTGTTAATAATTCATAAAGTGAGGCTCTGTGAAAAGCTGCGTTTCAATTATTTCTCCTTAAAAAACTGAAATATACAGAAAGATCTACGTGGAATTTACAGAATCGTAAGTAAGTTTGGAATATAATTTCTTTCCATTGAAGTGAAGTTAGTTATTTGTTTGACATTACAGCATGAGGCCATGAGCGTTCCGTCAATTTATTCCGTGAGCATTGATGATAACCTTTACTTTTCTTTGTAAACCGCGTGATTAATTATTCTTGTAGTATTTTTAAAGTTTTTGGGAAGTGTTCACAATGGGAAAAGTACGTTCAGCACCGGGTGCCCCCCGGAAACAAGGGTTCAACAAAGGTGCGCATTCCATGAACCCTGATAGACCGACTGAGGGACTAAAAGGAGTTGCGAAGCCCAGAACTAAAGCCACAATCAAAAGGCTGCAGATGTATAGAAACTTTAAGGCAAAGAGGGATAAAACTGGTAAAATTTTAACACCGGCACCATTTCAAGGTTGGTTACCATCAGGAACTGTAGCGCGAGTTGAACCAAGCCAAAAGTGGTTCGGTAACTCACGAGTCATCTCACAGAATGCTCTACAGAAATTCCAAGATGAATTTGGTGCTGCTGTCAGAAATCCATATCAAGTAATCATGAAACCTACAAATTTACCAATAACATTACTTAATGAGAAAGCAAAAAATGCAAGAGTACATTTATTGGACACTGAGGGATTTGACAAAACATTCGGTCCGAAGAAACAAAGAAAGCGTGTTAATCTCAAATTCAGTGATCTAAATACTTTGTCAAAGGCAGTAGAGGAGAACACAGAGAACTATGATGAGAGTAAGGACATAGACAGGGTCCGTGAAGACACAGGAGTGAAGGAAGGGCAGAGAGACTGGGTGTTTGGAGCAGGCATGAGTAGGAGGATTTGGAATGAGTTGTATAAAGTAATAGATTCCTCCGATGTCTTATTACAAGTTTTGGATGCCCGCGATCCAATGGGCACTAGATGTCCTTATGTGGAGAAGTTCCTCAGGGAAGAAAAGAGGCACAAACATCTAATATTTATCCTAAACAAAGTTGATTTAGTACCCAACTGGGTGACACAGCGTTGGGTGGCTATATTGAGCGCTGAATACCCCACCATAGCCTTCCATGCATCAATGACACATCCCTTTGGAAAAGGCTCCCTTATCAATCTTTTGCGTCAGTTTGCAAAATTACATATTGATAAAAAACAAATAAGTGTTGGGTTGATTGGTTATCCAAATGTAGGCAAATCATCTGTCATCAATACATTACGATCCAAGAAAGTCTGTAAAGTTGCTCCAATTGCTGGTGAGACCAAAGTTTGGCAGTATATCACATTAATGAGAAGAATATTTTTGATTGATTGTCCAGGGGTGGTGTATCCATCTGCTGAAACAGATACAGAGAAAGTTTTAAAAGGAGTTGTAAGGGTTGAATTAGTTCAAAATCCAGAAGATTACATTGAAGAAGTGATCAAAAGAGTTCGTAAAGAATATTTGGTTAAAACATATAAAGTTGATGCTTGGGATACTGCTACAGAATTCTTGGAAAAAATGGCTGCACGCACAGGAAAGTTGCTAAAAAAAGGTGAGCCTGATATCAGCCAAGTTGCCAGAATGGTTCTTAATGACTGGCAAAGAGGAAAACTACCATTTTATGTGGCCCCGGAAGGTTTTGAAGTCCCATTGTCTAAGCAAAAAGAAGAAGAAACAGTTGTAAATAAAAGCAGTGTAGATGAAAATAAAGAAGTTGCTGTTGAAGAAGCTAAACAAGACACAGAAAATGAAAAGGAAGACAACTCAGAAAAACCTGTATACATCAATAAACTTATTGTGGCTCAAGATTTTGCCAAAATTAGAGTTGGCTTGAAGTTTGATAATGATGATGATGTAAAACCACTTGAAAAGTTTGATATTCCTGAAGAACTTAAAGGAATTGATGATGAGAATGCTGAGAATGATGAATCAAAAAGTGTTAATGAAGAAAATGTTAATGAAGATCCTGATTCATCTGACATAAGTGACTTTTATAGTGAAGATGAAGATAGAGTAAACAGTGATGTAGAAGATTACTTGACACATGATGTAGAAACTGTAAAAGAACTAAAACGTAAGAAGCTTGAGGCAGCAAGTGGGGAGTTTACAGTTGAAGACATTAAACAGAGTGGAAAGAAACGTAAGGCTGGTGCTGATAGTGCAGGCAAGAAAATGACAGCAAAAGCCAGAAGAGCCCTGGAGAGAGCACAGAAACGCACCAAAACTGGAAGCAACTTCTATGAAGTTTCTAATGTCAAAAATAGAAATAGGGCAAAGAAACCTCTTGTGTGAATTCAATAAATTATTTCTTGAAACATTTACTGTATTTATTCCCTTAAAACACTAACAATGAAGTTAAATCTTACTTCTTATTAATATTATTAAAATTATAAATGCGAAAGTTTGTAGGTGAAAAATTACTGAACAGATTTTGATGAAATTTGGTACACCGACTGATTTGTAGCACTCTGGGGAAGCTGCTCTCGCTGGTAACAGCTAGTAATAGCATAATTATAACTATAATGTCATAATTTTATGGGAGAATTAACTGCTGACATTGAATAATATATGTCATGCGAGATGAGTTAAGCTGAATTACTGACAGATGAGTAACTTATTTATAGCAAGCCATTCTCCGCGCTTTCGCCCTCGCTGTTCGACTCCCATTGGTCGTAGCGTGATGGTATACAGGGTGGTCCCTAATAGGTAGGTAGCTAAGCTAGGCCAGATGGATATAAACAAAATATTAGGTACCTACCTGGTCCGTTTATGGACCTTTGTACCCGCCAAGAAAATAAATAAGTCTTTGTTTTCATTTTTTCTTTTAATTTTTAATTGGAGTTTACGAAATATCAGTCGATTTCAAGGAAATAAAATTATTCTTGCATTGTTATGAAATTAAATGCACTTCCTTGCAGATCAGTCTGAATTTTGTTCTTTCTGAGAGAGTAAAATGTCTAAGTAAGCACCTAAAATAAAAATATTATGTTTACGTGTGCATAATTATGCATGTTTACATCATAGGGTGGGATTGCATCTTGCACAAGCCTGGATTTTTGTAGCGGAATTAAAACTAAATATTTTTCATAACATTTAATGTCATGGATTTCCGCAAAGTAGAGCCTGATTGTATAATTTATTTTATAAAAAATATGATATAATTTTTCTTTTTAATAGTAAATAAAAATCACGAAATCATTAAAAGTGGTGATATTTCTAAAATAAAAAAAACATCTTGTAAGCGGGTGACAAGCTATTTTTTTCCTGGCGGGTACAAATAGTTCCCAAAGCCGACTACTTAAAAAAAATATCCATTTGGCCTGGACCACCCAGTATAAAGCCTATAGCTTTCCTCGATAGATGGGCTATCCAACTTCAAAGTAATCATATTTTTTAATTCGATCCAGTAGTTCCTGAGATTGTCCGTTCAAACACACAGACTCTTCAGCTTTATAAAATTCGTATAGAATATCAGTCAGAATTAGGTACCACATCGACACATACCTAATTTTAAAGAATATTATCGCAAAAACCAACGGATAATGGCGTTACTATAGCCAGGCTGTTACATACCCAAATCTTGACAGATCTTCTCCCGAAAAAAAATCAGTTTGGAGTTCAAATTAGGTATATAACAATGATGATGATGAATGAACTCTTTGAACCTTTAGCCAATAAAAATAAACGTACAGTTGCACAGTTCCTATTTAAAATGCCGGTACCTAGGATTGAACTATTCAGACGTAATTGTATTTAGATGGCTCCTCTCATCTTAACTATATGTAGTTAAAGATGGCGGAATTATGAAATAAATAATGAAATTAATAATAATATATAATAATTCGAAAATCAATCAATCTGAAAAGTTCGAAACGAAGTGAGCAACAAGTAAACAACAAAACGCGACTCTGGATACCGGAGAATTTGAAGTTATTTTGTTGTTACTAAATTGTTAATAATTCATAAAGTGAGGCTCTGTGAAAAGCTGCGTTTCAATTATTTCTCCTTAAAAAACTGAAATATACAGAAAGATCTACGTGGAATTTACAGAATCGTAAGTAAGTTTGGAATATAATTTCTTTCCATTGAAGTGAAGTTAGTTATTTGTTTGACATTACAGCATGAGGCCATGAGCGTTCCGTCAATTTATTCCGTGAGCATTGATGATAACCTTTACTTTTCTTTGTAAACCGCGTGATTAATTATTCTTGTAGTATTTTTAAAGTTTTTGGGAAGTGTTCACAATGGGAAAAGTACGTTCAGCACCGGGTGCCCCCCGGAAACAAGGGTTCAACAAAGGTGCGCATTCCATGAACCCTGATAGACCGACTGAGGGACTAAAAGGAGTTGCGAAGCCCAGAACTAAAGCCACAATCAAAAGGCTGCAGATGTATAGAAACTTTAAGGCAAAGAGGGATAAAACTGGTAAAATTTTAACACCGGCACCATTTCAAGGTTGGTTACCATCAGGAACTGTAGCGCGAGTTGAACCAAGCCAAAAGTGGTTCGGTAACTCACGAGTCATCTCACAGAATGCTCTACAGAAATTCCAAGATGAATTTGGTGCTGCTGTCAGAAATCCATATCAAGTAATCATGAAACCTACAAATTTACCAATAACATTACTTAATGAGAAAGCAAAAAATGCAAGAGTACATTTATTGGACACTGAGGGATTTGACAAAACATTCGGTCCGAAGAAACAAAGAAAGCGTGTTAATCTCAAATTCAGTGATCTAAATACTTTGTCAAAGGCAGTAGAGGAGAACACAGAGAACTATGATGAGAGTAAGGACATAGACAGGGTCCGTGAAGACACAGGAGTGAAGGAAGGGCAGAGAGACTGGGTGTTTGGAGCAGGCATGAGTAGGAGGATTTGGAATGAGTTGTATAAAGTAATAGATTCCTCCGATGTCTTATTACAAGTTTTGGATGCCCGCGATCCAATGGGCACTAGATGTCCTTATGTGGAGAAGTTCCTCAGGGAAGAAAAGAGGCACAAACATCTAATATTTATCCTAAACAAAGTTGATTTAGTACCCAACTGGGTGACACAGCGTTGGGTGGCTATATTGAGCGCTGAATACCCCACCATAGCCTTCCATGCATCAATGACACATCCCTTTGGAAAAGGCTCCCTTATCAATCTTTTGCGTCAGTTTGCAAAATTACATATTGATAAAAAACAAATAAGTGTTGGGTTGATTGGTTATCCAAATGTAGGCAAATCATCTGTCATCAATACATTACGATCCAAGAAAGTCTGTAAAGTTGCTCCAATTGCTGGTGAGACCAAAGTTTGGCAGTATATCACATTAATGAGAAGAATATTTTTGATTGATTGTCCAGGGGTGGTGTATCCATCTGCTGAAACAGATACAGAGAAAGTTTTAAAAGGAGTTGTAAGGGTTGAATTAGTTCAAAATCCAGAAGATTACATTGAAGAAGTGATCAAAAGAGTTCGTAAAGAATATTTGGTTAAAACATATAAAGTTGATGCTTGGGATACTGCTACAGAATTCTTGGAAAAAATGGCTGCACGCACAGGAAAGTTGCTAAAAAAAGGTGAGCCTGATATCAGCCAAGTTGCCAGAATGGTTCTTAATGACTGGCAAAGAGGAAAACTACCATTTTATGTGGCCCCGGAAGGTTTTGAAGTCCCATTGTCTAAGCAAAAAGAAGAAGAAACAGTTGTAAATAAAAGCAGTGTAGATGAAAATAAAGAAGTTGCTGTTGAAGAAGCTAAACAAGACACAGAAAATGAAAAGGAAGACAACTCAGAAAAACCTGTATACATCAATAAACTTATTGTGGCTCAAGATTTTGCCAAAATTAGAGTTGGCTTGAAGTTTGATAATGATGATGATGTAAAACCACTTGAAAAGTTTGATATTCCTGAAGAACTTAAAGGAATTGATGATGAGAATGCTGAGAATGATGAATCAAAAAGTGTTAATGAAGAAAATGTTAATGAAGATCCTGATTCATCTGACATAAGTGACTTTTATAGTGAAGATGAAGATAGAGTAAACAGTGATGTAGAAGATTACTTGACACATGATGTAGAAACTGTAAAAGAACTAAAACGTAAGAAGCTTGAGGCAGCAAGTGGGGAGTTTACAGTTGAAGACATTAAACAGAGTGGAAAGAAACGTAAGGCTGGTGCTGATAGTGCAGGCAAGAAAATGACAGCAAAAGCCAGAAGAGCCCTGGAGAGAGCACAGAAACGCACCAAAACTGGAAGCAACTTCTATGAAGTTTCTAATGTCAAAAATAGAAATAGGGCAAAGAAACCTCTTGTGTGAATTCAATAAATTATTTCTTGAAACATTTACTGTATTTATTCCCTTAAAACACTAACAATGAAGTTAAATCTTACTTCTTATTAATATTATTAAAATTATAAATGCGAAAGTTTGTAGGTGAAAAATTACTGAACAGATTTTGATGAAATTTGGTACACCGATAGTTTGTGACCTGGATTAACAAATAGTAGTAGTTATTTTGGTTAAGGATAATTTTTGATTTGTAGCACTCGGGGGAAGCCGCTCTCGCTGGTAACAGCTAGTAATAGCATAATTATAACTATAATGTCATAATTTTATGGGAGTTATAATTTTTCTGAGAGAATTAACTGCTGACATTGAATATGTCATGCGAGATGAGTTAAGCTGAATTACTGACAGATGAGTAACTTATTTATAGCAAGCCATTCTCCGCGCTTTCGCCCTCGCTGATCGACTCCCATTGGTCGTAGCGTGATGGTTAGGCCAGATGGATATAAACAAAATATTAGGTACCTACATGGTCCGTTTATGGACCTTTGTACCCGCCAAGAAAATAAATAAGTCTCTGTTTTCATTTTTTCTTTTAATTTTTAATTGGAGTTTACGAAATATCAGTCGATTTCAAGGAAATTAATTATTCTTGCATTATTATGAAATTAAATGCACTTCCAGTAAAGAACAAAATTCAGACTGATCTGCAAAGATCAGTCTGAATTTTGTTCTTTCTGAGAGAGTAAAAGGTACGTGTGCATAATTATGCATGTTTACATCATAGGGTGGGATTGCATCTTGCACAAGCCTGGATTTTTGTCGCGGAATTAAAACTAAATATTTTTCATAACATTTAATGTCAACGATTTCCGCAAAGTAAAGCCTGATTGTATAATTTATTTTATAAAAAATATGATACCTATATATTTTTTTTAATAGTAAATTAAAATCATTAAAAGTGGTGATATTTCTAAAATAAAAAAAAAAACATCTTATAAGCGGGTGACAAGCTATTTTTTTCCTGGCGGGTACAAATAGTTCCCAAAGCCGACTACTTAAAAAAAATATCCATTTGGCCTAGACCACCCAGTATGAAGCCTATAGCTTTCCTCGATAGATGGGCTATCCAACTTCAAAGTAATCATATTTTTTTAATTCAATCCAGTAGTTCCTGAGATTGTCCGTTCAAACACACAGACTCTTCAGCTTTATAAAATTCGTATAGAATATCAGTCAGAATTAGGTACCACATCGACATATACCTAATTTTAAAGAATATTATCGCAACAACCAGTGGATAATGGCGTTACTATAGCCAGGCTGTTACATACCCAAATCTTGACAGATCTTCTTCCGAAAAAAAATCAGTTTGGAGTTCAAATTAGGTATACATATAACAATGATGATGATGAATAAACTCTTTGAACCCTTAGCCAATAAAAATAAACGTACAGTTGCACAGTTCCTATTTAAAATGCCGGTACCTAGGATTGAACTATTCAGACGTAATTGTATTTAGATGGCTCCTCTCATCTTAACTATATGTAGTTAAAGATGGCGGAATTATGAAATAGCTCATTTTTTTATACTATGCAAACATTTTTGTATGGAGGGCCAGTAATCAGGGTCAGTAAAGTCATTTTTTTTTGATTTTCCTGTAATTTTATTAAATGTAAAGATAAATACAGATTTATTTAAAAGATAACACAAAGGTAGAGCGCCGACCGACCAAGGAAGTGCTCGAATCGACGGCAAGTTCTCTTCCACACATTCCCCAAGGAAAGTGACTGGGGCTCCATAGGGCCAGATGCCTAACAAAGTTAATAATTTTATAAAGTAGTCTAAGGTGTTATTATTGAAAGGACCAAACATACTCATAATTTTATTTTGTGACGATTGTAAGTAAGTTTTTTTTTTAAACTTTGCCACACACTAGGAATTTTACCTGTGTCGTGGGTGCGTTTAAACATTATAAACTCACACACACAAACGTCAAGACCCTGAACAACTAATTGTAGGTCATACAAATATTTGCTTGCTTGAACCTGCGACGCGCAGTTTAGCATTCCAATCGCTCAACCACTGCACCAAACGTGTCGTCAATAAAAACTAATTATTTTTACATTAACAACTGCTTTTAAATTGACTGTATGTCCATTAAAAAAAAAGAAAGGGGATCAGAACGGAATGATAAATGACAGGCATCAGAAAGGAATTAAAAAGTAAAAATATTTGACAGGGGATCGGTTTGTGGGATCAGAGTGGAATAACTCTAAATTTTAACTTATAAGTTGACTAATATTTAACAGAAAAATATTATCCCATCAAAAACAATACTTGTCAAAAAAACCAAGTCTCGCAACTCAGTTGGTCTACGGTAAAAAGTTGTGAGATCCATGTAATACCAAGTCTTATCCATGTAATACTTAAGCGACTTCCTGTCTTAATACGTCCACTCCCTAAGACCACGATCGTGGTCCATAACAATTGAAAATCAATTGTGTCTGGAATCTCAGTACTCGAAGCATTAAGTTGTTACGTAATCATTGACAGCATCTTATAGTGATACATCTCAATCTTAAAAATCTTTAATGTTTTATATAAATATATTGACTCGGCCATCGCATGAAAACACGTGTACTTAAATTATTTAGCCTTCTAGTTTTATCCACAACGAAGTTACAGGGGGTCGAAAATGGCCTGAATTGCTTCGAGAAAAGGATGGTACGGCCGTGCCGCTTTTTTGCTCGACTTGTAAAGAAATGTGGGGGCACTGCCGTGCCCCCAGATTTCTTTTAGATTTAATAAGCCCAGATGCTTATTCAATGCAGTTACCAAACGATGTGTAACCTAAAACTTTATTAATGTTTGCATGCCATTTTTATAGAGAGTGTTTCTTTTAAATTGGCCAAAAGGGAGAAATCTACATCCATAAGAGATACGGGAAAACTTTCTTAGGAACCTTAAGCTCTTTTTTGATACTGACAATTTTGGCGTTTTTATTTTTTTGGTCAAGTGTGAGCTGTCCACAGAAATGAGTGACATTGGCCAACAAAATTCCCACTTTGAATTCATACTTTTTTGATGCTTATGAACGACTGAATACAGTGAAAACAAGAAGCTTGAGAAATTGTATTGTATTTGTAAAACGGGCTGGTATCCGCAACTCCACGTCAGATGCGCGTATTTATCGTGAAGAAAGAAGCTTGAGAAATTAGCTTCCTGAATTGAAATAATGAAATAACTTGATTGGCAAACACATTAAAAAACTTTCTTGTTTCATTATGTCACTAAAGGGTGCCACTGTATCAACTTTTAGACACGAAAATTAGGGTTGCACCCAATTACCAATCACCCTGTAGTAGGAAAAGCGATCGATGTTGATCAGCTAGCCTTTAGCTATTTAATGTATTCAACTATTTGTTCATGTATTGTTTCAGATGTCGTCATCCGATGGTGAGAGTGATGAAGATTACGTACCTGGTGAGCCTGAAAAGGTTTCAGAAGAGGAATCCGCGAACGAAGAAACAGATTTACAGTTCGAAACGGAACTAGAACAGAAAGCGAAGAAACGGAAAATAGTTAAAGAAACAAAAGGTAAAAAGAAACGTAAGACAAGAAATAATGGAACAGACGAAGAAGATTCTCCAGTGAAACATGAAGAAACTGACGAAATTGCCAATCCGGAAGAACAGAAGAAAAAAGAAGATGATTTATGGGCAATGTTTTTAGAAGGAACTGAAACTAAACCCAAACCTACCTCAACAGTGACTAGTTCTAGTATTGAAACCACCAAACCTGTAGTAAATAAGACAGAAACGATTAAAAAAGATGCTCCTAAAACTGATGATCAATCCAGAGAAAAGAGAATATTCGAATTTGCAGGTGAAACGATTGTTGTAGAAAATAACAAAATCAAAGAAAAGATTAAGACCGCTGATCCTGCAGCAGGTACGAGTTATATTATCCATTGCGTTAATCCTACTAATATTATAAACGTGAAAGTTTGTACGTATGGATGAATGGATGTTTGTTACTCTTTCACGCAAAAACTTCTGAATGGATTTGGATGAAATTTGGTATACAGATAGTTTATAACCTGGATTAACACATAGGATAGTTTTTATCCCGATTTTATGTTCCCGTGGGATCCTACTAATATTATAAACGTGAAAGTTTGTATGTATGGATGAATGGATGTTTGTTACTCTTTCACGCAAAAACTTCTGAATGGATTTGGATGAAATTTGGTATACAGATAGTTTATAACCTGGATTAACACATAGGATAGTTTTTATCCCGATTTTATGTTCCCGTGGGATAATTTTCGAGTTGTAGCGGGTGAAACCGCGGGCAACAGCTAGTTGTTAACTACTAATAAAAATTTGACACCACAGTCTCAAGTATTCTAAGCTCACATTTTGTCGAAACACCAATTTCATCTTAAATATTATTCAACTCGTCAATCTTGCATTCTATTCTTTAACCAACTAACTTGCAACTGGCATCGATGCAAAGCTAGTGCTGCCAAGAAAAACTTGAAAATTATGCACAATGCCAAGTTGCAGGCAACCGATTTCCATTAAAACTTTAGAGGCACTAAGCTTTGCATATACTTTTGTATTTCAAAGTAGATTTTAGTTGAACAAGTTTTGCGCTAAGTTTCACAAAATATATTTGAAACTGATTGGAGCGAAGATTGGACGAATTGAACGAACTAGACATTATTTATGCAATTTTGGAGGATTGAGAGTGTGATGGTTCCTGACCCGACCACAGCATGGAACGAAGATTTTGATATGGCACAAATTCGTTATTATAAATTGTGCCTAATTGTGCCACTAGTCTCATGAATTTGTGCCTTTTACTTTTTGAGTTATAAGAGTTCGATTGTGGTCGGGCTGGGGATCACGGTTCCTGACCCGACCACAACCACATCTAATAAATCTCAATAGTCTGAAGGATTTTACTATGGCACAAATTGGTTACTTTAATTGTGCCACTAGTCCCATTAATTTGTGCCTTGTAGTTTTTGAGTAATAAGAGTACCATTGTGGTCGGGCTGGGGATCTAGCTGTGGTGCAAGTATTGTAAGGGTATCATCGAGTTAAGTCCTGAAGCTAAAATTGATGAATATTTAAATCATGCTGCGTAGGTAATTCTCCGACTAGAGTACCCTTGAATAATTAATTTCATTAGTGAGCAGCATCCTTCCTTCTTTAATAAATATTGTTTTATCTTGCTAATCACACTTACTATAAATGCGATAGTTTGTGAGGACGAATAGATAAGTTTTAACTTTTTCACACAATTACGATTGAACGGACGTGAGTGGATTCAAATAAAAAAAAAAACGCTGTGAATGCGAGGGTCGACAATTTGAACAAAAAAGGTAAATGTCATCATAATAACAAAATATACTTATACCTCTTCCAGTAAGCAAATTAGAAGCACCTTCACGTGGTCGCCCCGGCTTAGGTGGAGGCGGTCTATCCGGTGTCCTGGGTCAGCTCAACAAGAAGAACAAATTGTCTACTCTGGAGAAATCGAAGCTCGACTGGTCTACTTACAAGCAAGAGGAAGGACTCGAAGAGGAAATACAGAGCCACAACAAAGGAAGAAATGGGTATGTTTCAATGGTTTATTTTTCCACATTTTCACATTATTTGATGATTTTATTAACGCAAAATTTAAAAAGACGGACTAAATTCTTGTAATTAGTATAATTTTACTACTTACTTTTTTTTTTCAATATTTGTTTTAATGCATGCGGGTATCGAACCCGCGACCCATCGGCTAACCTTCCTTGCCGGATCGCTGCACTGGGATCTTGAGGCGACTGCCCTCCTGCGCGTCTATGAGTGGCGCGTGGAGGTGCAGCGTCGGTGCGTACCCCGGAAAGGGAAGAGCTCCTGCGCGATCTCAGGGCGGTTTGGAAAGAACGACTGTCGCAACCGAGGGACGGGCACGCCGCAATCGCGGCTGTAAGGCTCCTCTTTGAGGAGTGGCTGGATAGGTCCCACGGCGTCCTCACCTACCACCTGACGCAGGTCCTCATCGGACATGGAAGCTTCGGGAGGTTCCTGTGTCACATAAAGAAGGAGGAAACGCCCGGGTGTCACCACTGCGAGGACCACCCGGAGGACACGGTGGAGCATACGGTGCAGGACTGCCCTGCTTGGGCGGAGCAACGCCGTGTTCTCACGCGGGTGATAGGCGGAGACCTCTCGCGGCCTGTTTCGGTCGCGGCCATGCTGCGGGGCGAGACGGAGTAGGAAGCGGAACGCGTGAGAGTGAGGGCACCGTCCTCCCTCCGCCCCAGAAACAGTGGTAGACGCCCACGGCGACGAATGTCGCGGGACGATCTCCGGCCACCGTAGGCGTGGGCATGCAGGCGGGGAGTAAAGGGCAACTCGCTGCCAGACCATAGAGCCACGCGCGCCTCAAAGAGTGTCAGCATGCTGACGCCCCCCCCCCCCCCTATAGAGGGCCATTGCCTTGCTGGGGTTGCGGGACATACGTACACCGCGATTCCGGTACACAAAAGGCTACCGAAGGACACCGCGGATTTTAGTCAGTCAAGTCTGGGCGGGAGGGACTGTCAGACTTGACTCATTTGATGATTTTACCACGTAAAAACCCTCGACACGCTAAGCAGCAGTTGATCGCTAACCGCAACGGATTATAAAATAAATGTCACATACGCCACACGCCCAACAAAGGCCAACTCAGGCGTATAACTTTCGTCAGAAACGGTGTAAGATTTTTTACGAAATGGAAATATTGATGTCACTTACTTATACCCTGGGAAATTAATCGAAGAGCTCGTCACTTCTCACTTATAAGTGACTCTCGTATCAAACACAAAAATTAAAAAAAAAACGAAACCCATAGCTCAAAAAATGAGATAGTCAAAATTACATAGTTATTGACAAGCGTCACATTTATTTATTCATAAACCCTAATTCCAAGCAACGAACCAATGATTTGCATCCAACCACTACCAACCTACCTAGAGAATTTAAAATGACGTCAACTCTAAAATGTAATTTTACTAAACGATTCGTTCGACGATAGGTTTCTTACATTATTGCATCTGGGTTGGTCGACCGCCTTGTAGGTAGTGGTGGCAAGTAGCCACTACTGACCCTGAGGTCCCTGGTTTGATTTCCAAGTCTGGGAATATGTTAATGGATTTTACACAACTGCTGCACGAAAAGGAGTGGTTATGTTTTCAGGGCTTGTGTATGTATAGACGCCAGCACATCAACCTATCTCAATAGTGTAATTTCTTTAATTTATATTCAACCTTATCACAATAGAGGAAGGATTCGATTGTTGAAATTTGTCAGATTGGGGTAGGCTGACCTGCTGGCGTCTGTACCTATATTTGTGAAACATTCTCAATTTCATCATCATTTCTGAGCGCCGTAACCAATTTTATTTTTGTGGTGTCTTTAGAAACTATGAGTCTCGAGTATCCGGGGTAATTAGATAACTAAACTACAAAAATAATTTCCATTAGGAACTAATCAGTAGTACGCATGGATTTGAGTCTGGTTGTCGGCAAAAAACGTGGCTCGCCTCGCTCGGGGTTACATAGCCTATTGATGTTAAGGTGTCTACTTTTGTTTCAGATATTTGGACAAACGCGATTTCTTGGAACGTGCAGATGTTCGGCAACACGAGCTCGAGACAGAAATGCGGCTGAACCGCCGCAGCAACCGATGAAATCATAGAACATCATTGTTACTAGCTGTAATGTCGACTTCACTATTAAATGCTTAAGTTTAATCATGAATAATCACGCTTTCAATCATAATTCCCTTACATTTTCGTTTTAAAAAAGATGAAATAGGATTGTTATATTTTGTCGTACCTATTTGGTATTCATGTGATTGATTTATCAGGCATTGTTAGTCTGTACAAGCATTATGAAATAATTTTCAGGTTGTAGCATGGTTTTATGTTTTTAAAAGAATAATTAGTAGGTCCTAGGTATCTAGTGCCATCTACATAGGTACTTTAAATCATTAGTAGTTACCATTTTTTTTTACAAAATATTTAAGTCGTAAGTTTTTTTTTTACTCCGAATCCGTAGTTTTTCCACCTTTGGATTTATCCAAAGTTCTAAAATTAACGATCTCCATATAAAAACAATATTTGAATTTAAATGAAATAAATTGTACAGACGTTGACACATCAATAATTTGTGAAAAAATCTAAGAATATTGAGGTTAATGCGCTAGCGTCAGTACAAGGAGCTTTCACGAGTTCGTATTTCGAGCACCTCTAACAAAAATATTGCAATCCTGCTTTATTTATGTAACGCATTCCTATTGCTCCAATTAATAACAAAACACTGGCACACAAAGCAAAACACAGGTACCAAACTACGTGAAAATATGCGTGTTTGACGAGGCACCTCTCACAGTAATTGTACAGTGTATCCGAGGTGCATCGCTGTGCTTCCTTAATGGTAACAAACTGCCTCGCAAGGACCATTCCATCCATTCTACTCAATCACGCCAATGAGTGCGACTCGACAACGGACAATCAATTTCAATTTGTAGGAGCTCGGCCGACTTCGAACGATTTGCACACGTTGTGCTAATCAAGCACTAAACAGTTTATTTACCGAGGCCGCAGTGTCATATGGCACAGCTCTATTCAGTACGGAGCTTGCGTCCGTGGCGCGTTCATGACCAACGGTGCTTAAAATAAAGTGCAGTTTACACTGTGTAATGTGTGCAAGGTTTTAATCAGGAATTCATGCGGAGTGTGATACAATGACTACGTATGGAAGATGGACGATGTACGATGGTGGAATGCAAGGTGTTCAGGTGAGTGCCTTTTGTTTTGTTTGTAAGTAGTAGAACTTTTAGTTGACGACTATAGTAATTTGAAAACATCTCGAAAATTGCATAATCATTATTTCTGCCCCCTAAATGCGAGTAATATAGTCAAGTGGGGTACCAAACTAGGTTTGAATAAGAGCTGATTCTCACATTGACAATCGTCTTTTTTTTTATAAATTAGCTCTTTTTTTTTTAAATTAATATACCTAAATATTTATACGCTCAATCGCGTGGCGTTGCGAATCGTAAAAAAATGATTTCGAAAATAAAAATTAGTACCTAGTTTGTTAAATTTGAGTAGGACTCAAACCTGCGTCTTTGTGGATCAGTACCTACTTCAAACGTTCAACCAACTTAGTCGCAGTTCTGCCAGCGAGGTTGGATATTTCATTCCATTGCCAAATGTCTTTCGGTTATAACTTCTAGAATTCCCGATTTCCTATACTCTATAGGACTTGTAAGCTCCTTGAGCTACGTATAAAACGTGAGACTTTACGGTCCAATCTAATCAAAAGAAGTCCTTCAGTGAATTCAGTCATAGCGAAGCAACCTGTTAGATACAGAGTTACGAAATTGGGTCGCTAGAACATAGAGACGAATCATTATTACGCCCTAACCTTATTCCACCCACTACCGACTGCTAAGTATCCTTTCCTACGCTAAAATAACACGTATTCAGAGTATTTATTCACTAATTTCTTGCTCAAACCTTTTTATTTTATCGTGGTAAATCACCCACCCTGCGGTCAAACTTGTTACTAACTAAAATCAAACAGCCCTTTATGTTCCACGGTCACGGTTTCCCGATGAGACAGTCCAGGATTATGCAGTTTGTATTTCCCTATAATAATATTCAACAACTATCACACAACACAAATCTAGTCCCAAGCTAAGCAGAGCTTGTGTTATGGGTACTAGAGAACTGATTAACATACTTATATATTTCTAAATACATACATATCTATATATATAAAAATGAAACCAGTTTTCCGTTGTCACGACATAACATGAAAACGGCTTGACCGATTCGGATAATTATTTTTTTGTTGTGTTTGTAACCATCGGGACCGGGTTTTAGACCGGGTCCTCCACCCGTGCGAAGCCGGGACGGGCCGCTAGTTATAGATAAATTACACCCAGATACAGGACAAAGGATCATGCTCATCACACAAACATTTGTCATGGCTGGGAATCTAACCCACGACCTCCGGCATAGCAGTCAGGGTCACTAACCACTAGACCAACAGGCCAATCAAATTTCCTTAGCCTGTGTTTTCCCACTGCTGGGTCAAGGCCTTCCCCAATTCCTTCCATAAACTCTTCCCAAGCCAGAAACCAGACCCCTTAAAAAGACTAATACAAACAGCGCTCATCACGCATCCTATCTTTCAAACTGGAACCAACTGTAATACAATTTAACATGCACAAAATTTCATTGAAATCTATATAGTAGTTTCGGAGATTACACGTGATTTTTATATTCTTTTTATTTCGAAGACGACAACAGAGCGGTGAGAATCGTTAGACGTTCTAGGTTGAATTTCTCGTTTGATCTTGTTGCCCAGTTTGTTATTGGGTTTATTGCAAGAATTTCTGACACAAATGGATCTGCAAGATACATAAAAGTTGCAATTGCTATGATTAAATGGGCTGCAGCTGAAAATCAGCGTCAGTTGGCAAACTTTGTGTTGCCATCTGGCATATGCTGAGCTGAAGCCCTTTGTCATTAAATTGGTATGTTTTTTATTTCCTCTATACTTCCTATTCTCTCTTTATAACTTTATCTGTATTGTTTAGTTTGAAGTTTGTGGCAATAAACATAATTTTCTTTCTAAATTTGTAGATTAGTTCACAAAGGTAAACTGAAAACACTGGAAATGCCTAAGCTCAAACCATCAATGAAATACCAGCTTTCTAGGTTTATGCAACCTATCTATGAACAGCAGGACACATCTTGCATTTGCCTGCTTCCTCCCACGGCGGCGGAGGTAACGAGGAGTCAACTAAACACCGATACCTAGTCTATAGATAATGACGTAATCTGGAACAGTGAACGTAGTAGAAAGGAAAAGTGGGCGAACCGATTGAGTAGGTACACAGCCTCGAGCTGCGCCCACGCAGGTCCACTCCTTGCCGTCTGCACCCTTCCAAAATATGCAATATATAATGGAAACATCACTCGGAAAATGGAGGCTAGAATCGATTTAAGTATTTATATTTTTTCCTGGTTGCACGGAAGTGTGTGTGCCTATTTCGCCAAGTCGTTAAGAACTTAAAGGACTATTTTATAAATACCTATATATTTATTTTTTTCATCTAAAAGTTTCCTTCTGAGATTGATGATGTGAACTAAGTTGGTGAACTTATTCTTAGTTAACAAAAGCTCATTCTTTATTGCAACAATTTTACGCCAATCTAACAAATTAGGCTCCAGACTGCCTGACTTGCTCCGGTAATTGTACATTTCGAAACAACGGATCTATTGTCGTCCACTTCCATAATATTTGCTCAGGTGTGCGCTATCCGAGGCGAGACCTGTTCAAATGAATGAGCCACGACGGTGATAGTGCTGCCCATTGCGCATGTGTACGCGCGCTCGATAACCGCACTACGCCCGTGTCCGCGGCACGTGTCCATGTGATCAGCCGTAAGGATTCTGAGCGTACCGCTTGAGATGAAGGAGGCTGTGCCGCGACCCCATACGGTTGGTTCGTGAGTGTACTGAGCGGCGCGCGAGGGTCTCGCCGAAGGCGCGGGGTGAGAGATGCGCGCGGCGGCCGCGGCCCGGTGGCGGCGCGCCAGTCGCACACTCGCGCCTCACGGGGTAGCTGCTAGTCCGGTGCGTGAATTTTATCGCGCTTTTAAACACTGCCGTATTCATATTATACATATGCATCGAATTAGTTATATTTTATAAGTGATACTTTGTATGAATGAGGATTTTTTCGTGATGTGTTTAACTGTCTGCGAGATACGTCAAGGCAGCTGAAGTGCTGGATTCCTGTAAAGTCGTGAAAAATCGCGTTATCGGGAAAGTGTTTTTCTTGTTTGTGGTGAGCGTCGTCGGTGGGAGCCGGGGAGCGGGCGTGCGGCCCGTGGTGGCGGGTTGGTGGATGGTGCGGCGCGGGCGGGCGCCGGGGCGCGGCCGGCGGCGCCGCTAGCAAAATGTCGATACCCCTGGGCCGGGAGACGGTGCTGCCCACACAGGTGAGTCCAGCTCGACTCCTCGCGACATTGTCGCCGTGCGCTGTGCCGGTGCTGTGCCGGGCCGTGCTGCGTGTGAATGTATTGTTAATCATTGAAAAAAAACAAATTTATAAATGAGCAGTAGAGTTATAATTTTTTATTTGCAGACTAGACAATTTTGCCAATGTATTTTTGGTTTTAGCTAACGAGAGTAAATTGTTTCAAATGTTGATTCTATTTGGTGCCTTCTATGAGTAGATATCTACATATTCGCAAAATATCAGGCTTTTCCTTTTGTAAAGGGAAGAACGATTTTCATGATAAGGTTAAGGTTATTTTTTAATGCTTCTTAAATGCGACTGGACACATAATTGATTGTTTGTTATGGAAACTTGAACAGGTGAAAATAAATACATAGTAGTCCACTTGACATCTTTGATAAAACTGGTATCTAGCAAGTATAAAAGTGGATATACCTCGATACTGTATTTAAAATGATAACAAGTAGGTACGTAAAATATATGAACATTATCGTATCATATCAACATCTACGATATATCGATTGCTGCGTTTTTTCAGGGTCTCCTAATTTAACAAATAAGCATTAATTATGCCAGAAGGCGTAATAACGACACTTGATATTTAAGTTATTTTGATAAAGTACGTGGATTTTTACACGTCGGCACTGGATATCCACCTGATACTTACCAAAAGATTAGGTATTGCGTAGAAATGCTTGGTTTCGTAGCAGTAGAACGTAAACAGCATGACTGATCGTGACAGCCGATAGGACATATCTCGCTTAACATTCAGCTTCTTATCAATATTACACAAATCACTGATACTTACGCATAAACATCGATATTATAGTCCCGTCTCCGTGAAGTCTAAAAATAATTATTATGCAAGGATACAATGGACAGTTTTATTACGTCAACGTCGGATCTTATATAAATTCTAACGTCAGAGCATTTATCAACATTGAAATAAGTATCTAGTTCATATAATAGAGAATAAATAAATATGAAGCATCTCTCTGTAACAGAATTTCCTAAAATAAAATGTACCTTCGCACGCATTGAACTTGGACCTTACACTACCGTACCGCCCTTTCAAAAGCAGAATATTTTTTTTTTAATTAATTTTGAATGTATTATTCAGCAGGTAACCATGATATTCAGAAACACCACAATGTTAAGTCATGAATCTAACTCACACTACCATTCTTAGACAGGTTGTAGACTTGCAGAGCTCCTTCGAAGAATCTAAAAATATGTATCAATACTTATCTACTACTTGCAATTCTAAAAACGTGATTGTGCCAAGCATGTGTGCGTTTAGCGGTACTGTTAACAACAAAGGTCTTAGTAATTATAAAGATACTTTATTAAAATCGAAACAGAAGTTAAATGAAAAGATTAAATTATTATACCACCAATTATATCTATGAAGTGTTCTATTAAATACAACGCAGGTATAGAATACATGTTATATTTATTAATTGGGCGTGACGACAAACGCGCATAGATAATTATGAGTGAGTGTCACGTCCTTAATTTACGTCTAATTAGGTTATGAAACCTAATTTGGGTAAATTAGCTAGGGTAAACTTTTATTTATGAATAAAAGTCTAGTTTGTGTTACGGATCAGTCACACACAATTAACTCCTCATCCTTAGTGTTAATCTACTTTTGTCGCTGACCGTACACCTAACGGTTGCGTGCCTATTTATACTTACATGTATGCTATGTCACAGAACATTACGTACTACATCTTGAACCGTCTATGTTTGATCGTAAACTTGACGACAGTTAGCAGAATTGGGTCTGAGGTGGATCAATGCGGGCGGTTGTGGTGCAAGCAAGAATGACATTAGAGTTCGAGTACAATGGATTGGTTATTGACCGCACTACCTATCTAAAACATCCCAAATTGGCGAGAAAACTAGGTCATTTGAAATGTTAGGTGCTAACGACTCTATAATGTCGAGCATACGGTTGCAAGTTGATGTGAAACTAAATATTAACAATATTTCATTTACCGACCAAATATTCTTACATCAGGGGCGCTATAGGTACTTATGTAAGGTACTAACCGCAGTAACTCCGGAACCAGCCAAAGCAAACTGAATATTTCAGGCTGAAAGCCCGGACCGGGCGGCTTCAAAGCGAGCCTATGCAAAATCACAAACGCTTTGAACTCTAGTTAATGGAAATGAGTATTTTTTCGAGAAATCTTATACAGATGGACAGGAAAAAACAGACAATATTGATGCTAAAGTTAATCAGTAACTTTATCAACATCTAAAGCACACAGAACAAGGCTTATACAGGATGTGGGCGAACAATTTATATTGATATTGACAAGTGAGCGTGACCATTCCAATTAACTTGTATGAGCACATGTAGGGAGCCGAAACTACACTAAATTAAGATCTTATAGTTAGTTATAGCTCCCACTAATATTTCTAAGAAGATCTTAGTATGATAATCGTACGTAGAGTCCTGATTCTATTATTTTAAGATTTAAATTCGCATGACCGCGATTAGAGCAGATAAATATGAGATCCATACGTATATAAAATAATATAGTAGTCGGGAAATAATTATAAGAGAGAGTTTGATTTAGCTATATATCATAACAATGATTTCATACTAATTTCTACAAAATAAACACCTGCGAAAGGCGACTAAATAAATGTCTGATAAACCATTGAGATATAAAGTAGGCGGGGTATCTATGTGTAAGCAACGATCACAAGAAAAAACCTATTGCTAAAACATTTGTACTTAAGTATGTCAACTAAGGCTTAATACTAACAGTAAGTAGAATCGTGTTGGGCTCCATTTAGCTTCGTGCGACGCTAAGTTCAAGGCTCTATTGATCCACGCCGAGTGCAAGGTTGGAGACGGGTATTTTGGGCCACTATTTTCACATTTCTTTAGTTTGCGCCCGCTTTCAGATTTCATATGCCGTAACATTAACTTAGGTAGAAATATAGCGTGCATTTTGTACTGAAACAGGTCTTACGGCCATTAAGCTAGTTTTCTCGTACTAAATACGATGTATAATTAGAAAAACGGGAAGTGGATGCACGAGGAGGCAGTCCTACTTTCCTTAAACAAGCAAGTTCTAAAGTGCTTGGTCTAGGTAAAATGAGACGGTCGTTAAGCGAAACGATGACAAAACTACATAATAATCAAGCGTAGGTTAAAAAAAATGTTATTAGGTGTCTACTATAATTTCGTCATTTGGCGCTAAGTAAATAAGGTCACGCCTCTAGATAGTCGATTCAATGTCCGTGTAGGTACATCTAACAGAAACTTGCATGGTTCTAACGTGACTCACAATTTCCAAGAAGCGCCTGCGACGTTTATCTGCAGACCGAGTTACCTTTATGTATAGTCGCGGCTAAGACAGATAGACAACCTCATTAGTTCTGAGCCCTTATAAATATTTAATAAGCAAAGGCGTACGAACAAGTAGCATAATTACCGTATTTACTATCTCAATATTAAAAGAATTTAGAAAAGAAATGAATTTTATAACGACAATCTTTTCAAGAATTTTACGACGTTTTATAAGCAACAAAAGAACTAGTTGCATTTATTGAAATCATAACTTTAGTAAAAGGTTTTACGATGCTAATAAAATCTTTATGTAGAATAATTCACAGTTTATTGTGTGCCGTGTGGCAGCCTGCTTGTTTTTCTGTATGCTGTATAAGGCAGCTAGGGTCGCGTAAAAGCTCTCTTGGACAAAAAGTAAGGCTTGAAATGCGTGACTTTGCACTGTCGAAGAATTCTTACCTTATACAGTAAAGACATTTTATCACAAACAGCGTTTGTTATTGGAAATTAGAATACAATCACATGTTTTTACTGATAATAATTTACCAATTTGATGAAATCTAAACTGTTTATCGATGACGCCGTTTTTTTTATCTATCGTGATGATGATCGCATTGTTTTCTTCATAGTGTCTTTATGTCTCGTCAATGGTCATTGTGTCTTCAACTTTACCTATGAACAAGGTTAAATCATACGTAAATATGAATGTTGACACTGATCATCTTTTGATGAGACAAACAATACCATAATTATCAACAATAATTATAATCCATAATTGTTCTGATAGTCGTGTTAGCTAATGGCTTGACAAGAGCCTCGACCAACATCTGAGGAGGTTGAGAAACAAATTGTCTAGAAATGGCTCATATTTTTAGGAGGTTCCCCTATCAAGGCCCTTGAGCCCTGATCACCAGTATCTCGGCCCCTGTTCTTGATGTTTGTGGACTACTATTATTAAATGTTTTGATGCAAAATGATAAAACAGATGTGCCAAATTAATAAAAATACAAATCATTAGAATATGTTAGATTCCCACACTTTCAGACTGAGCAATCAAACAGTTTCACATTACATAAACTTCCTTGAATGTTTGCGGATGTTAATCATAAGTGCTTTAGATAAGCAAGCTTATAGGTAAAAGCTTGTAAAAAAAACTTTTTTCAAAAAAAATTTAACCGCCTTCATAAACAACCACAAAAAAGGGTAAAATAACCTACAAAATAACTTTTCTTTCGGAAGTCGGTGGCTTTGTTTTATTATTTCGATGTCTTTTTGCCACCGACTTCCGAAAGAAAAGTTATTTTGTAGGTTATTTTACCCTTTTTTGTGGTTGTTTTTGAAGGCGGTTAATTTTTTTTTGAAAAAAGTTTTTTATTTTACTCTTTTTAGTTTAAATATTCAACCCAAATTCTTGGCAAATACATCATTTTCTTACATGTGCACTAGAATTTTGTAATCTGTAGCACCGGTATTAACATCGCCCATGTTGTGTACATAAAAGAAAGTTCCAATAAAATTCCCTATCTCAAAAAATGCTGAACAGAGTTCGATGAAACTTGCAGTATTCCCTAAGGTAAACGATCCGTACATAAAAAAAACAATTTTGAAAATCGGTCCACAATTGGCGAAGTAATCGCGTAACAAACACGCAAAAAGGAAAGATCATCATGTCATCAAAGTAGGCGAAATTAATAAAAATGCTCACAAAATAAAAAGTACTGAACCAAATTTGATGAAATTTTTATGGGACCACACTGCAAGTATCCTGCATCGAACAAAAAAAGAATCACACTAATCGGACTAGAAACCTCGGAGTAATCGATGTACATACATAAAAAAAAAAAAAAAAAAAAAACATACCGACCGAATTGAGCACCTCCTCCTTTTTTTGAAGTCGGTTAATGAACGCACTTGCTTATTGTTTTTCAGCGTAAACGCCCACACTAACGTCAGTAAGGAAGTAATTGTACTTAAAGTTCTCGGTGCTATTCGTAATGCTGTATAAGCTTTTTATAGAACCCTTTGTTACCTCATCGAATACGTTCAACAGTTTAAGACCTAAAATGAAGTATATTTTGTAAAATATGAAGCAAATTATCTTATTTTCTTTTCAAGAGTACATAAAAGTAGATAGTTTTATTTTAAGTTTACTTTTATTGCGTCTAGACAAAGTTAAGGGTAATTTATACGGTGCATACGAACATAAGAAGCCTTTCTGCTAACTAAGTTATCCTGAGGCAGTATGCTTGCTTATCGTAAGTACATTGTCTGCATCTTAGCTGGCTCTATAACGATAATGGATCGAGCATCGGCTCCGAGCATTAAGCATAAGCATTATATTATTGGCTCAATGTCCTGCGCGTGTTATGTGCATGTTCGTTTAGCAATCGCTTGGACTGTTATTACTGGATATGGTAATATTGGTAATTGTTGCTGTAATATGTCTCGTGTCGTACTTACTATACGAGACTGACCGGGATATTAGCGTCTGAATATTCATTGGAACTCTGTCTGCCGCCGCAGTTACCACATTTGATAACAAATTCGCTAGGTAAGATACCTTCTGCATAAGTGGCCTTTAATATCTTGTCTGAGTGTTTTACTGATATCACTTAGAACATCGATATTAATAAAAGTGAGTAAGGTTATTTTGAACTCGTCCTTATTTGTGCTGCATTGCGATATATGGAGTGCTCACAGTCCATGCGTTTTACCCGTACATTGCAGGCTTATCTCGTCCGATTCGTAGATATCCGCACTTTGTACGGTTCCTTTATCGCTGCTGATAATGTATCGATAATGCGATAAGTGCTCGGTTCTGTTTTGGTTATCGAACATTTAATACTTTATGTGGTGTTTCTTACACACTGAAGACATTTGTGTCAGTTCGAAGAAAGTAATCTATCTCTGAATGTAGGTAACGTAAACAAAACGTGTCACAGTTGAAACACCGCTGTGTATTTTTGTTCAACAAAGTTTCATAACACACAATTTGTGACAGTAACAGCGATTTCAGTATCTAACGACGTGTGAAGTAATGTTCGTGTGACTTTGTTCTAATACTTCAAATTCCCTATCAACAACTGTAAATGCATTATTTATGATTAGTTATTCAGTTGCTTCAGACTTCATGCATAGCAAATCAGTTCCAGCAATGTTTTTCTCCGGATTCATCGAGTCAGAGCAAGTTTTGAGAAAACAGCAAAAAAATCAAAAGAGTCCAAATTACGATAACTACGCGCATCGCGTGCGTGGTTTCGCAGAACTGCCTGTTCCTTAAATAACCGCGACCAGTATTCGGCGGGTTCTTGTGCGCCCGCGTCGTCCTCGGCGGCGTCCTTTGGACCACGTCGCGCGCCGGGGAATGCTCCCGACACCCTTATTGGGCTACATAATAACCCATCGCTCCTGTATCTCCCGACGCGCCACGCTTCGATTGTTCGACCTAGTTTGGAGATCGGTGACATTTTTGGCAATGCCATTAAAACAGTTTTGTGCCCTCCACGATTGCCTTTAGGAATTTACCCTTCGTATTTGTAACCTACTTAGGAATTTTAACTCTGTTCATAACAAATACTTAGATATGTCTGCTATGGTAAAAATCTTGATTGAAAGACTAAACTATGTATATAATAAGAAGTGATTAATTAAGATCTCGGTGGCATGGCAGGTTGCAGTATTAAAAGCTCGGCAAGTGTAGCACTTGTTAAGTAGCGCCATGACATTTTAAATGAAATTAAACTCATATGAGTTGCACGTAAACAATTTAGGGCCTGAGCCTAAAATACCTGGCTGGCCTGTCGCAAGTCGGCGCGGAGCCCGTCGGCCGCCAGCGCTATATAAGGCGTCGGCACATCGAGGCCGGCGCGGGCGCAGCGCAGCCCTCTCCCGCAGCCTCGCGCCTCGCCTAGCGAGGACTGGAGGACATCTCCGTCACGAGTCACCACAATCGATACAAACCATCACAATAACCCAGTTAACCTTTCAACTTCGTCCGCAGTACTCATTTCGCGACTCCATAATTTGCACAGCAATTATTGGCGAGATACTATCTCAATGTTAATTGTAGGGCACGACAGAAACATAAATGAGTTTATTATTACTTTTTGCAGAAATAACCAGATTCACATAAAGGGGTTATGTAAACAAAAGTTATCTGGCATCAGCGCAGATTGGTATCCACGTACGAGTATGTATTGCTCTTGTGAGATGATATGGGGCGATGCGACGGTCTTGCATAGATAAGACACGCTGCGAAAACCAGAGCAAATACTCGGTGTAACAAGCTAATCAAACGCCGGCCTCCGGCAAGCGGGTCGTCTCGCCGCCTGCCGGACTCCGGCAATCTAATGTCGACTTAATGGCTTCTTGCACTTAAGCCGCTATATCATTGAAAGCTAATACATACAAGTAGCAATTGCACACGGATTGTGGTCCATTCCGTAGGAACACATGTGGCATGTTATGCGGTGGACACGGCGACACATTGCCATAAACATATAAAAGTGGTTATGTTAGTATATAGTGGATATTTTTTATCTAACGTCACTCGTTCCTATGTCAAGTGCTACTGTGAAACTTGAAGGACTCGCAACAAGTTTGTAGATCTCCTTCAGTCTTCGATCTCACTGGGGAAATGTATAGAAGAAGAATTAGGTTCTAGTATCTATTTATTAGGAAAGTTCGGCAATACTTTACATTCTGTAACAGGTAGTTCGTATCAACAGTGTTTAACTTGTCAATACTTATTTTGCGTTAACTTTATATGTAAAACTATTCATGAAGTACGCAAACTAAAGGCTGAGCCCAGTTTAATTACAAGAAGAATTCACAAGACTCTCCCGAAAATTGTGCTGCGGTTAGTTTAATGGAGTTCGTTTTATGATCCAATTCCCGCTTTAAATGAAAACAAAATAAAGGGCCTACACGGACCGTGAAGGATTGGTAAAATATTGACCCGTACGCTGTCCAGTCTGTTGTGCAAACCTCGCGCAATCATTGTTTCTGGTCAAACAAACCATTTAAACAACAAAACAAGATTATTTTTTTCATTAAAATTTTGCGATTTGGTTAAATAAAGCAAGTACCTATATAAATGTACGATGTGGCTTACTGGTCGATTTAGCTAGCGAGGAAAAATGCGTACTCATACGAACGGGTCTTAAAATTGTACAGTCAGAAGATCGGCGGCAGCTATCACCTTCAGATGTTATAGTATTTAGTATCAGTAACCTAGATACACTCAGCTCAGCCAACTTATTCGTATGAGACGCTCTTGACTTTGCTAATAAACGTTCAAGCGGTTTTATATGACGGGTCAATAGATCAGTTGAGCTCTCGCGATTCTGCAGCGCTACTCCCGATCGCCGGTCGCTGGTCGCCGGTCGCCCGGTCCTATCGACCTAGATTGCGAACCAATAAATCAATAATCCTAATCATCAATCTATCTGAAACGACATTTATTGCTTAGTAGGTAACCGTGACAAATAACATTAGTGGACTAAGTACCTACGTGCAAAATGCAAATAGACAGAGCACCTACTGTGTAGACACTAGAGTCGGCCAGACTCAGCCATGTAATGAATGTAGGTAATTCGGTCGTATTGAACATTACATGTAGGTGTCGCTCCAAGTGTTTCACCAATATATCTATTTTCCCTTGTTTGTCAAAACAGCGAAAGCCTCTATAAATCTTTTAAAATTCATGTTATGCTGGGATTAAAATTGTGCGAAGTTCCCAATTAAAATTCATCCAACGAGCCCCCTTAAGGTGCTCGTAGAATAATTTCTAACTGCTAATTGTGGTTCAATGAACTTTAAATGGGGAATAAACAGCACTTTTACAAAATGGCACTGCGTTTGTAAACGTAGGCGCACAACAAAGTTTAAATGAAATAAGGGCTGTCGCGGACTGTCGCTAGCCGCCACGCGGAATAAGGGGAGATATCGTCTTTACGATTGGACATGGCGACAAGTTGTCGCAATTAGAGTGCCTATACAAGAGGATGATAAATCGCAGCGGCCGTGTGGCGACAGCAGGATGACACTCGCTATATTCTGATGACTTCTTGAACCGGTCCATTTTGCGATGTCGTTTATCATTTGATCTTTCTAAAGCCACATGTAGCCTTTGGAAGCATTTCTAAGAATAAGTACATTAAGATTGAAAGACAAGTAATATATTGCGGTATTTCTTTTATCTTGATTGCATATATTTGGCAACAATTAAGCTGGCTACGACCGCTGTTTTTTGCAGTTTACAAACTTTTTGTGTAACCTTTAAGAAGGTTTACAAACCTGCTCTACATGATACATTCGCATTACTGAAACACGAAAACAATAAAGTCGTTGGCATCGAAACAGAAAAAGGTGCACTTCTGCGATAGTTACTATCGTTCTTGCTGATAAATAAAAATTCCAAAATAATGCAAAATGAACGTATGACGGAGCAAATAAATTTTTCACTCAGAATCAGGTAGGTAGTTAGTATAACGTTCTGGCAATACATTAATAGACTGTATAGGCAGCTGATACCGATTGACGCACGTGCAGATATTGCACCAACAGCTTTAATATTGACACTGATATTTATATCTACAGTATGGGACATACAAGGCACACATGTACACTTTCGCAATCATAAAAACAAATGAGGTATGATATTTAGAACAAAGCTATCGATCCGCAGAAGATGTAGCTCTCGCAACCTAACAATGCCTAATTGTAGGAAGGTCGGATGTTTTCTCGGTGCATTGACACCTTGCAGCAAGTACTATGTGTTGTTTAGTCTGCAGTCAACGACCTCGAGTGTGTTATAAAAAGTAACGTGAACCTGCCCGCCGCATTACTGCAAATTGACTCCATATCTGACGATAGCGACCCGATCAACCGAGCTGCCGAGGTACTGCCCGCTAAGTATATTGGCTCTCTAGATGCACCCGTTTCGCTGCCTACTCAATTCAATCTAACATTTATGATAAACTATTTACCAATCTATCTTATCATTTACATAACATAGTCATTCAAATAAGCTCTATTTTATAAATAACGTAGATATGTTAAACAGCACGTATATCAATTAAGGCCTATTTAACATACTTAATAGTAAAAAAAACATGGCTACGTTTACAATCATCAAGATTAGGAGCCGAATATCGTGTTTATGATTACCTAAGTGATATCTATAGAAGTCGATAAGGGGTTTTAATGGAGCGATAACAACATGGTTTTAATGCTAATGGAAATGTAAATTGATCTATTTTTACAAGACGACCATTACAACTAGAAACGACTCCAGTAAAAGTCAATAAAGGAGAAAGTGTGTGTTAAAAACATAATGGGATCTCTTGAATATCGTTGCCATCTGATAAACATAAGGCTCAACGAAGATCCTGTCCGTTTGGAATTTTTCAGTTATGTTAATATAAATGACTGTTGTTACGTCCGCAGTTATCGCTGCGGTGAAATATTGTCTGGTCTTTTGAAGCGGCTTGGGACAACACATAAATTTAACTTTTGTTAATTAAATGTGCCTTACTGACAGCATTAAAATTAAAAAGGAAAGGCGACCCCTCACGCAGCAAGCCGGTCATAGTATCGAGCGAAGCCATTTCAGTCTACTAGCTTCCACAATAGTAAAGCGCTAATTTAAACCAACATAAAAACAAGTTTGAGAGGTTATGCAAATCCTCTCTATTTCAATTTCGATGATGTATGTTGCATTTATTCTAGCGAGACTATCGATTAAATTAATCAAAGGAACCCCTGAGAACGGCGCGGGCGCACTCTACGTATCACTCTTGACTTTCACTGATCAAATTTTTGCTAAAAGCCGGTCCACGTTTCGCGAAAGTGGTTGGTCTGGTGGCCAAGTGTTTATGTATCGGTGGTTAGAGAGGAGAGCTGGATAGACACGCCGCAGTGGCGTCGCGCGTCTGCGCCTGCGCATGGATCCTGTTACAATTTCTTTTAGTAGCGCACCATACGCTTATATTGCAAACGTGATTACCTGATACACAACAATATTTGTACCGTTTAAAACAAGCATAAGATTTATACTAATCTAATTTTTAAATTTTCGAATCAGAATAATTTATGAAAATAATACAAGCCTCAGAAGTTGTGGACTTTCTGAGCAGCTTTATCTAGTTAGAAAATAAGAAATGCGATTAGATATTTCGTTTCTGTCCTAGCTTCTCCAGATATTTAACAAATGATAAAAAGACTTCATCTTAGTTTGTGCCTGTGTGCACGTGCCAAAGTGCTAATATTACATTCATAGAATGAATTTGTTCAACTGCGAAAACCTATAACGTTCGATACGTTGACATGAATTGTAAAACGAGCTGGCTTGATATTAGGGACTGATAAAGTCAACTGTTTCACAGTCTATGAGGACGTAGACATAATAGAATAGGAGAGGTATGTTTTTGTTCGGCAGTCTTACAGAAAAATAACCAGTATAGTGACAGGACTAAAAACTAAATTGGTAATTACAAGCCCTCACATTTCAGCATAATTATAATGGTAATTCCAAACTGTAACGTATGATATTTGTATAACCATAACTATAGTATTTCATGTGTAGTTAAACAAATGACGCAAACGACTCAAGTGCAGCTAGGTGCCGCTTGTACTAAAAAAGTGAGAAAACCCAGGCGTTTTTCGACAACTGACAAAAGAAACAATGTGAATGAAAAATTGGTACTAGAAATTAAAACAAGATAGGATGAAATAGAATTCTAGCTAAGAGATTGAAAAATAACAAACGTGAAGTAGAAACGAAACAGATGAGCTCGTATTTAACTTAAACGAATTGATTGCCGAAACAAAGAGAGTCTTCAAAGAGGACGATCAGGAAAACCCGTGAAAAAAGAAAGAAATAAAATAAGAAAGGATCGATAAAATAGATTGTAGCAATATATTTTAAATCTACATTGGTGGGTACAAACCGCAACATGGAAACTTTCTATGTCGACGGGCTGCGGTAAATCTCTTGCGTACATAAGTCCATACATATACCAATGTAGCTGGCCGTAAACAATACCATTATTCAGGACAGGACAAAAAGGGACTTTGGGTTGTATGCAAACAACGGCTAACTACCCTACGTCCCTACCCAGCCTTTGGGTGTTCCTCCAAACTTCCCCGTTCCGGCCGGACGTTACTCCGCCGTTTCAACCAGTAACTATGTTACAGATAATTGAATTTCCTTTCAGGCAAAATGAGTTTTTTTTTCATCTCTGTTAAAACGAACAAAAAGGTTTAAATGCTGACAGTGACATGTCTTTGTGAAAGTACATTTTTTTTTAAATGACCATATTCTAGTAAGTACTAATTTTTATATAGGTATATCGTGCTTTTTTTAACCAATTGATGCTCTAATTGGGTACTGGATGGGTTTAACTAAGTTCTCTGTTATATCTTACTTCAGCAAGAATACTTATTAGACGATATACTGACGAAATTGCGAGTGTAGTAGACTGTATGTCTCAACATCGTAAATCATTCGCTAAAAGTGCCAACAGCAGCCATTCTCCCTTCATGTGTGGCTCTATTTTTTAAGATTACAGTGGCACGAGCGCCCACGCGAACAACATCAAAATTCAAGTCACGTCTTAGCAAATTGATATCAACGCACGATTTTAAGAAATGACGTGTATAAAAATACACTTTACTGGCTCGATTAACATTCGTGCTCGCCCTAAAATGATAAAGAGTCGATGCACATTGAATGCATAATAGGCGGAGTCGATGGAGGCGTCGCGAGTTGTAGCGAACTGTGAATCAAATGCGATTCCTTCTTAGAATTCAGTGTTGGGCGCCAATATCGGTACCATCCGTCTTGTCGTCCTTTGCTTTGCTTTAATCTTCGTGTTTTATGGCTATTTTATTGGGCAGGGCGATGTGATTAGATTATACAGTTGTGAATTGTCCGAGTCTTATTAAATTGTCTAATTCCTACAAAATGGATTAGCATAGATTGTCTGGAAGCCGGTCAGGTAATAAAGGTACACATTTACATAAAGGACACTTCATTGTAGGTATACGTTGTTTAGATTAGTCTTAGCCGCTGATGTATAATGCTTTTAGTTATCACAGTGTGGTGTCTTGTTTGTAGGTATAATGTAGAATTCGTGTGTTAATGTAATCAGATTGTTGAATGAATGCGACTGTCGTGACTCCATCTGTGAATACACTTAGCTTCTATTTCGCTTCCGTTCTTTTATAATAAAAAATACTTTTGGATTTACGCAATCTTTTCTATCGCCTTGATAGAAATATCAAAATGATTGACAATGAAGCAGGTCTTTAAATGCAAATTGCTAACTGAATGGACTATTAATAGACTCCTATTCGGAACTCTAACACGTTCGCCAGTCGATAACTTATCAAAGGCTATGGCTATGTAGCGACATCTGGTGCACATCGGAACATGTCTGATATGCAAATAGAGCACCGATACCATGTCGAGTCTGAGATACAACCTTTAATTCAATCGACGCTACAATTAATGAATTATTCAACACTAGCCAGAGATGTCGGACTGCCGACAATTTTTTAATGTCATGTAAAGTTGGTGTAGACAGCGTACAACCGATATATGCTTTTTAATGCAACAATAAAATTGTACTCAAACAGAAACAGTAAAAGTCGTGTTTTTAATGCACTCGCGAGAGCCAGCAGAGTAAACTGTTATCCAGGTTAATTAGCAATGGAGTACGTAATAAAACTTGCGAGTAATTGCTGAACAACATGGACGGCTTGTAATGGAAATGTAGCAAATTGCGACGCCTGAGCTCTTGACTCCCGAGACTTTCCCGTGTTTTTGTTTTGCTTAATCAGGGATGAAGCTTAATGTAGAGGAAAGCAGTTTTCCCCGAGAGATTTTTCGTCGCGAAAATCTTTTCTTTTTACGAGGTGAAGTGATTGGTACACATATTACATTATGTATATTTTTTTTGTTACGTAAGCGTAATATCGACGGCGAATTTGTCTTGTTGAAAAGGGCAACCACTTTGCCTACATTTTTGTGCCTACACTGTATGTCTTGTAAGATATATCTCCACAATAAAACAAAGTTCTTCCCAGCTATATTTCTTTTTCCGAGAACCAGTCTCGTCATCTTTAAATTGCATGCATTTCTGAGACGATTCTGGTACCGATTTTATTTTTGTATCGCGGAGTAGACGGACAGTTTAGTTATACAATAATAGCTGGGAATAAATTACTGCATATGGCGCCGTCGGGTTAACTTATCGTCATAATAGTGGGACATATGTCCTGTGTATCAGTAATGTTATATATGTCGTAGGTAATTATATGAATGCCAGCGCGTATCGATAGTTGTTCCATTCACATGCACGCACCCGATCTGGACAAATTGACTAAGATTATCGTTCGGGAATATTAACATTTCGATTTGAATTATCATTGAATGTTTAAGATTTATGTGATTAAACACTAAAAGTCCTTGGACGGGTATCGATGGTTAATAAGCTTTGATGAATGTTCTCAAATAAACCAAAAAAAGCAATTCGATTTTCATCAATATTGAATTCAACACTGAAAACGCGCGATTATAAATAAACATCGAAATTCCCTAAAAAGTTGGATAAAGTTGACCGCAAACCATTCATATTTGCACGCAAATCAGTTTATTTGCTCTGCTTTTGGTGTTCGGTGAGAATAAATTGCAATTCCAATCGATACCATCCGTGAGTTAAGTCACCGTGTAATCCATACGTGGGAGGACTAATGTACTACTAACTAACACATTAACTTCATATATGCTTTACACATGTTTCCGATTGAATTCTAAAGTTACAAATGAGGAAGATTAGATGCATGTTTACATTTTAATATTACTTAATAACTTCGTGAGATACGTAACTAATAGGTATAGTATAAAATGTAATTCTGGGGATGAAATAGAAAAAATTACACCCAAGACTATAAATCCGAAGTCAGACAAATCGTCCCAACAGGGAGATGAATCAACAGTCTTAGAAACCGTAGCGAAAAGAAAATTGGATGAGTAGGAAATAACCCTCCTTCGAATCAAGTCATAAGTCAAGCCGTTCGGTCCTCCAGAGAGCTGAACATGGTCGTAGAATGGCTACATTTTTATAGCAATGATGGAGTAAGCTCCTGTTCGTTTATCTCCGTGCGGTTACAATAAAAAAGGAAGTTTATTGCAGAACTGTATTCATAGTGGTCGCACAACAAACGTTGCGGGCAGTGCATGGAGGCTGCAATTATATTTAAAATAGCCACCGCCGGCAGCCCGCCCAAGTCGGCTACTGGCGGCACTGGCGCTATGTTGTATCTGTGGCGTGTGAAAATACCATCAACGGGACTCGCTTCAGGCAGAGTGTTGCTCACTTGTTTTATCTGTGCACTTAGCTACTTCACGTGTTTATGGCATGGCTTTTCAAAACAACGGGCGCTCATAATGGAACTTTGTACTTCCATAATTAGTGTCTGTTTACTAAATGGTAACATTGCCATTACTTTTCTTGTTTTCAGGAAGTATTACTTCATTACTCGTTCTTCTTTTTTATCTGTAACTTCTGAAGGGCTGTGTTAATAAGAGACTAGTGTCAGAAGCATTAGAAGCAATGAATATCTTTATCCTTACGTTATCATTGATGAAAGAGAAGACATTTGCTTTGGATAGCGGTATACTTTCTTAAGTGGGTTTATTATTAGAATAGATAATAAGTCCATCGGCAGTTCGTTAATGAAGTCCGTCAGCGAGCCGGTAGTTTTAGCTCTTGTTTATATGTCCAGATTGGATTGCCTCCACCGAGATCAAAAATGTAAACGTTCTTACTATTATAGCTTAACTTTGAGAGATACTTAATCGTATGTCAAAGAAAGTAGGAGAGACGTATCGGAAAGATTAACTGAAGTCTTTGATCGGTACAGTTTGTCTATAAGGTCACTGGAAAGTCGAGGGACAGTCTCGACTCAAGATAAACTTTTTTATACGAATACTTAGTTTGTTCTTAGAACGACTTTTGCTGACTTCTGCCACCCAGACGTGCCAGAAACTTCAATATTCTTGTTTACACGAGTAATAAGGTAACACAGGTCACAGCTTCACAGCGTGGTCACCATTTCGGGTAACACATGTCGCCGAAAACATACCGGGATATGTTTCAATTTTATTTTTAAGAACTGCACTGTCATTATGCCTTATGAGTTTTGCGGAGAGCGGTTCTGGTCGCGTTTTACGAGGCGACTCGGGTTCACCCGTATCCTCCCAGACTTATTGCTATATGCAAATTTAAAGACACTATGATTATTTACAGGCGTAACAACTGCATGTTACTGAAACATATGTTTACGTTTCGTAGTGATTTATTATTTTAATAGGTTCCACATCCACATCTGAGAAATATAGGCCCCTACCGGAACATAAAACAACTTATCTCTTCAGAAATTAATGCCCGTTTTTGGAACCGTTTCATAATCGTCATTTGTTACTTTATATGGCAAGTGATTAACAAAACGTCTCTTTAAAAGGCAGTTTGATTAGTATGATATGCATGGGGAGCTATCTCACGGAGAGTTATCTCATCATCCTACAGGAGTCGGTAGCGAGGTCAACGCCCCTCGGAAGTCACGTTTCTCCACAAAAACTCCAACGCAATAAAGCATTGAAATACCTCTCATCTGTCATCTGATCTAGTCGCCGCTCGCCACCCCGTGACGCTTATGTGTTATAACTTAAGGCTTACTGTCTCACAGTAAAGGCTGTTTATTGAGGCCTTTTATTGTGTCGGCAATCAGCGCACCCTTTTGTGTTGCCCACAATATAAATGTTGTTATTTTATTGAACGCCAGTGTGATATTGAAAGTTGTTGTGTTCTTTGTTACAGGTACGTGTCTTGATAAAATGGATTGGATATTGGGTGATAATCTGTAAGTACTCAAGGTTGAAGCTGATAGTGATGACATTGATCAATTAAGTAAAACAAAAACTGATGTATTTTTTGAATCCTCTCAATATTGTCAAGTTATTAATCTATTTCATGTTTAAAATCAGAATTGTTCTCACTCGTATCAGTTACGGTGGTGTAGGTTATAAAGACGTTGTCCGCTCGTTGTTTTGTGAAGCTCGCGGCTCGCGTTGACTTGTATCGCGTACATTACGGAGCTCGGCGCCGACAAAGTGCGCGTCGGCGCGGACAATCAAATCAGTCGCGACAATTTCTCCGACGACTGTACCTTTGTCCTTTGTGCTCTCAGCCACATCTCTGTTACCACTTTCATGTCACACATTTGTGACGTAATCCACAATAACTTTTGTCACAGTACAGTTTCGTGCTGTGACAATTTAACGGCTTACTTCATAACTACATCCAGTGCACTAATATACCAAGATGTAATGACGAAGAAACTGTTCAGTTACATTTGTATATCTTAAGTATCGGATAAATGTATTTGCATGCATCATGCACTACATGGTTATGATTTGGCCTATATAAATAACATCTACAGGCCGATTGCATAGCACCACATGGCTATGAATATGCATTTATATCTGTACATCATTGCGTCGGAATTCTGGGTCACTTCCATAAAGTATAATCCTATCCATTTCGAAAGGTCGTGTAGTCCTATTGCCACTAACGGTCCACTGATCGATAATCAAATAAAGTCGGGTTGCGCATATTTGTGAAGCCCTTATCTCCGCTATAAAAAGCAGGTAGTTGCATTCCCAGAAGTGAAGAGCTACTCGAGGGAGCCTCGCGGGTACGAGCATTTTAATGGATTCGTTTGAACGCCACAGTCGGTTTTGGTTTTTGTGCAAATCTTTTACAGAGAATTTGCGAATATAAAAAATTTGGAGGCCACATGTGCGTCTCTTTTTATGCTTTTTGTAAGATGAGTTTCATTAGCAGTACGATAACTCTGCTCTCGAGTGTGACCGGTGCCCATTCATTACACCCTGGAGCATTAGCACTTGCCCCATTCAAAGTTTTTCTAGCGTTTTTTGTGATGACCTCCGAACCCAAAGATAAAACAAATATAGCGGCATGCGGTTTCTCTTGAAATCTGATGCATTTTGTGTGACGAATTCCTTAGTTGGTGGTCACAGTAATAGGAGGTCTTTTGATGACATCGTAATTTTTTTGGTGCCTTGCTCCATTCCATGGTGTTACGATAACATCTTCGAAATATCGACCGTTAAGATCAATTTCTTATTGCTAAGTAATACACTAAAACGCCTTTCTCTTTTGTAATAGCTATGTTCCTAATTAATGTATTTGAAGCGTAATAAACGTTATTAAATAATGTTGGTTATGTAATGACTTGGTTAGCGTTAGTTACATGCATGTGTGTCGAATATCGCTCGTGGATATTTATATCCGGATTTACCTAGTTCCTTTTTATCTACTTATTTGGTTGCTTTCACCGATCTAGCTGAGTAAACAATGCTCTTCCAGTATAATCCACATGAATGGGTATTCTCATATTTTGGAGGTGGTCGGTGGAGAGATCAATATATTAACATTACGTCAGATTACGAGGTGACCAGGCGTGACTCAGCTGGTCGAACTTACGCGAACTTAACCACCCAACCCAGGGTTGCCGACCCCTACCTCGGAGCCCGAATTCCAAGAGTTTCCGGTAGAATATAATAGATGAAGAATGACCGTGATTTGTGTCACAAGAAAGATAAACTAGGGGAAGTATTAAGCCGCGTACAGACATCGCGAGGCGTGCGACACACGGTGGGCCGAAAATCGGCTTTCATAGACTTAGGCATTTTATTTTGCAAGTGCCATTTTTTATGCCGGATATCACTTCTATTAGTTATAACAATATACAAAAATGACACCAGAATTGATTCTGCACAAAAACGAAGGAATTATAATTTTTTTACGAAAATTTTGTATGGAGCTAGTATGAAAAATCGAAATATCTCTAAAACGGCAGGGATAACCGTAATATCCTTATAGGGGGTTATAGTACTAATTATTTGTGATTTTTTGACATAAGTTACATAATGGTTGTGAATGCCGTTTTTTTTTTAAAAATCGTCAAAATATTTTCATTTATTTTCACCTATGAAACGTTCCTTTTAGTGTTAAAGTTGAAGATTTCAGAGCTTTAACAACTCTTAACATAAAGTAGCATGACCTCTATAGGCCTGAAGGACTAGACAGAAGAGTGTCTAGTGAGCACATAGGCGAGGATTCCTGTGAATTGGCATATGCAGCTGCAGCGCGTTTAAAAGAAGAAGGGTATGAAGATATCGCATCTGTAATCGAATATATGATCAAAAATCCAGAAGCTGCCGTTAAAATCCATGAAAGCATTAAGAAACCAGTGAAAACAGTAATATTTACACCAGAGAAAGCACTTGGATTACTTCTTTCACTTATGCTTTCAAAGTGGCAATATATTACGTTGCGAGAGACTGTCATTCGGGAAGGTGCTAAGGATATTTACCTATCCTACTACAAACTGCAACAAACTAAGCTTGCATGCTACCCAACTAATCTATCAGTGTCAGTTACTGATTCATCAGCTAGAATTACACTTCAAGCTTTACTTGACATCACGGTGAAGCGGATTCTTCAAAGTCTTTCTGATAATGTGGAAAATAAGCAGTTAAAGCTGATATCGAAGTGGGGATTTGATGGTGCTTCCAATCAAAGCCGATACAAGCAGAAAATGGACGGCGAGCATGATGATTCAAGCATTTTTATGACCTCCTTGGTGCCACTGAAACTTACAGATGGAGATAATACTATATGGACAAACCCGAAACCATGCTCAACTTTTTATTGTCGTCCGGTTCAGTTCACTTTTGTAAAAGAAAGCGATGCAGTTGTCATTGATAACAAAAGAAAAATGGATGAGGAAATTGAGGCCCTTAACCCCACAGAGTGCATTAATTTAAGTAACAGGGTGACTCATAAACTAATGATGACAATGATCGACGCAAAAGTCTGCACGTACCTTTCTGAAGCTAGATCAAATGCATCATGCTACCTGTGCTTAGCAAAACCAACAGAAATGAACCACTTAGATGCTGTAACATCAAAAACTGTGAGTTCTGACATAAACGAATTTGGCCTATCATCCCTACATGCCCGTATAAATTGCATGGAATGTCTGTTACACATTGCGTACAGACTTGACTTCAAACAGTGGGCAGCAAGAAGTAATGAGCATAAAGAAATAATACAAAACAGAAAAAATAACATTCAAAATAAATTTAAAGAGGAGCTCAATCTATTGATTGATATAGTGAAACAAGGCTCGGGAACTACCAATGACGGGAATACCGCAAGGAAGTTTTTCGAGTTTCCCAATAAAACTGCAGCTATTACTGGGTTGGATCAAGACCTGATAAAAAGATTTTCTGTTATTTTTCAAGCAATAACATCTGGTGAGAAGATAAATGTCATCAAATTTAAAGATTTTGCTCGCAAAACAGCAGAAAAGTACGTGGACTTATACGACTGGTACTACATGTCATCAACCGTACATAAACTACATACACGGTGCTGACATAATCGAAAAAAATGATATTGTCCCGATTGGGACTCTCTCGGAAGAAGCCTCAGAGTCTCGAAACAAAGATTTTAGGAGGTTTCGGGAACATCATTCGCGGAAAAGAAGCAGGCAAGATCCTACTCAAGATATCCTAAATATGCTTGTTGTTTCTTCGGATCCTTTCCTAAGTGCACAAAGGCCGAAGTTAGATGCCAAAAGGAAGACAACCTTTTTTGCTGAAACTCTCGACCTAATACAGTTTCCGGAAACTGAGTTCGCGTTTGTAGGTGTATCCAATCTGGATTCTGACTCGGAATTGGAGTCCGACAACGAAAGTTGTAAAGAAAATTTGTAAAATTCAATTATTTTTCTTTATGTTCTTTTGTTATTCATGTTTGTTTATTGTATCATATGTTTAGTTAATACTTTCATAAATTATTATGCACTTTGATATTATTTTTGTTACTTCTGTTTTATTGAAATTACCTTTCAATAAAAAGTATATAAACAGTCCATTTTTTTTATTAACCGACTTCAAAGAAAAGAGGAGGTTCTCCATTCGGTCGGTCGGTATTTTTTTTATGTATGAACATCGATTACACCGAGTTTTCAAAAAAAATATAGCCGCCTTCAAAAACAACCACAGAAAAGGGTACAATAACCTACAAAATAACTTTTCTTTCACCTCTGTCTAGTCCTTCAGGTCTATAGAGGTCATGCTATTTTATGTTAAGAGTTGTTAAAGCTCTGAAATCTTCAACTTTAACACTAAAAGGAACGTTTCATAGGTGAAAATAAATGAAAATATTTTTACGATTTTTAAAAAAAAAACGGCATTCACAACCATTATGTAACTTATGTCAAAAAATCACAAATAATTAGTACTATAACCCCCTATAAGGATATTACGGTTATCCCTGCCGTTTTAGAGATATTTCGATTTTTCATACTAGCTCCATACAAAATTTTCGTAAAAAAATTATAATTCCTTCGTTTTTGTGCAGAATCAAATCTGGTGTCATTTTTGTATATTGTTATAACTAATAGAAGTGATATCCGGCATAAAAAATGGCACTTGCAAAATAAAATGCCTAAGTCTATGAAAGCCGATTTTCGGCCCACCGTGCGACACGAATGGTTCGTCTCGCATGCCTCGGGCTGTGTGGACGTGTGTGCTCACAGTGAGCATTCGCGCCATACGATCGTTGCGAACGCCGCCTCAGTGCGAGCCGTGCGCTCCGTGTGGACGGACAGGTGTTGTTTGCGTTGCGCGCATGCATCATGGAGGCCAAAACCGAGTCACTACGTGAGCTGGTTCAACTTTATGAAATTAATAGAGTGTTGTGGGACTCTAAACATTCTGATTATTACAATAAATGTAAAAGGGAAGACGCGTGGCGTCAAATATCACAGCAAGTCAACGACGACTGACGAACACCGTGCGTGGTGGTTTGCTTGCTCAGCTTGAGCATGTTTCGTTCGGGACGCACGTATAAATGTACCATCGTATGCCTCAGGTTGAGGCATGCGAGACGAACCATTCGTGTCGCACGCCTCGCGATGTCTGTACGCGGCTCTAGAAGTCGCAAGCAACAAAACATTACCGTATGGTTTAATATCGTATGCGCATTTGCACAAATATCTTGCATAGCTTATCGCGCACGGCACCGCAGTAACCCATTTCTCTGAGTCAGGTCTTTGTGTGAAATGATTAGTTCAGTTCATTCACATGCAACGCTCTATTTAAATTATTTCAAATCTTTAAAAAAGATGGCAGCCCTACGTAGTCGCGCCCCGCGGCAAGGCCTGACCAAAGTGTCGCCACATTGAACCTCGTTTATGAAAGGTCACCGTGCCTTTAAATGAAAACTCTCGTTTTCATTTTGATAGCGTAATTCTGTTAACGATGCCAGCAATTAGTGTAGGTACAAAGACTACCGGAGATAACAACGTGTAAATTGGTTTAGAGATGAAAGATGAGATGAGGAAGAGAGGGACACTCATATTGGTCATAAAGCCTGTAATTATGTGCCTAGAATATTTACTTTTTGGGTCACAGCAGTTTTTTAAAAACTCAACTGTTATTGATGTAACTTGGAAATCAGGTCACACAATAGAAGAAGAATATACTAGTCAGCCACAGATTATCATATTTACTTTATGGCGATATTTTGAGATCAAACCACTGAGAGAGGTAATTATCTGAAAGGTGAAGAAAGAAATATTAATATTTCTACAGTAACGTATATCAATAAGGCTAGCACGAGTCTCTTGTATGTATAAATCAAGGCTCGATCAGTCATGCGCCGTGTGCGAATTCGTTCCGGCCACGACGGGCCTCTGACTCAAACACATAATCACCGGTAATCATGTTCGGATTGATAACAAACTTCGCGAAACCTGCTATGAGAACTGTTAGTACAAATTAGTAGGTCAAACTACGCACTGCGTTGATTGTGTTGCCCTTACCTGCTTGCTTTCTTGAGAATTAATTTTGCTAGCTTGTATTTACGGCTTTACCAGTTCGTCGACGGTATGCTCTAGCATTGTACCCTAGAAACTACAAAATTTTGCCAAATGGACAACTTTCGTACGCATTTTCACATTCTGCAATATCCGACATGTGATCATAGCGAATATAAGTACCTGTCTTAGCGGCAGTTTTTGTGTATAGCACCCGTGAGATTTGGATAGCCAGGCTTCAAAACTTTTTCTTAAAGAAATAATCTCGATTATTAGTCGGTACTCTTTTATGATTCAAACAGATATAAAAACATCATAACCCGTGTCCTTCTTAAATCCTCATTTAGCTATGCTCATTCCTCAGTGATTCACTGATGAAAAATCAGCGTGGGAGTTGTACCATCGTCTTCCGAAACCGCAAGATATTTAGAATGCTGTATGCAAATAATTAAATTTAAAACTAAATATTTACTGTTACTTCACACGACGCCAAACTTTTCAAAACTAACTGGAGTTAAAATAATAATAACGGAATCTTATGTCTTTCACCAGGAGAACGTAAAACGTAGATGGAATTTTTACTTCTGTTGCTATTTCATTTGCAATTTATACTTCTGCGCACTCGTTATTTTCTAAATCGATTCGTTTGTTCTCATCCCCATGCTTTATTTATTATTCAACAACAAACATTGTATTTGCGCGAGCGGAAGGATATTTCCCGCGGCGCGGCGTAGCTATGTTTATGCCATGACAACTCCATATGTTGGAATCTAAACCGAAGCCAATAAAAGCACAAAGCTGGCTCCGTGACGTCTTTGTGCATCGAACATGTGTTTATTGCGGATACCACGCCCCACATGGGAAATATTTACGTTCATATGTTATTCTTAGCACTTGCCATCAAACAATTTTGTTTTGCATACATAACAAACTTCATTCAACTGAAGCGAAAATAAATACAAACTCAAGTTTAACAGTAAAAGTAATATAGATGTTTTCAATATTTGTTTCATAACTGGAACTGCCCGCCTGATTTACTTAGTTTTCAAGTGCATTCAGTTTCAAAGATAAAGTTGTTCTATGAAAATGAAATTCTTAGCAAGCCTTCCTTTCCAATGAACAGGCGTATTTTATTCAGGCTCAGCGTACAGTTTACTTATTTTATTGGCCTTTTACTACGGAACTATCGTGCGATCAGCTATCATTTATTTAACTTAGCGAAACTCTGTTCAACATCAGTCGATGTAAAGCTAAGTTGGAATAACGTATTACATTTTGGTCAAGAACCATTCCTGGCTATCCGCATTTAGAATAAACAAACATGTGGAGATGTGGCAGGAAGATTTGTGTAGAACTGGACTTTCTCAATCGAACGAATGCGGCTGACTGCTGAAAGATATACAATGATCTTTGTTTGCCTTAGTAACGTTAGAAGATGCACCAGTATCATGTTGCCGGTCGATATGATTCTGATTACGCAAGAAAACAAAACTACAAAATCCGTACATATGATCCGTCCAAAATTGTCATAGGTAACAAACATTTCCTAGTATCGCTGTACATGACTAAAATGTTTATGAGAAACTGACAATCTAATCATTTCGTAATCGATCAAGTATTTTCTTCATATATCTTCGTATTTTCACTCTGTTTTATACTCGTTTAATCAATGTCAAGAGCATTGAATAGGGCATCATTATCATGGAATCATTTATCGCATAAAGGAGAATGAGCGTCGTCGCAAATCAGCGTTCATCCTTTATCGTAGCTTGTCTATTGTGTAATAGTCGCGTCGCGTCGGAAAGAAAATAAAATTGTTAGAGACTGTTCTCAGTCCCGTGTCAATATCACTGATTGCAACGAACAGACCTTTTATGTATTTGCTCTACTCACACATGTAAAATATGCTGGTACGGTGAGCCCTTCTGACGAAACTCTTTTTCTATTTGCTACATGATTTCGTACTTAAAACAGATCAAACAAACTTTGGCTCTGAAGCCTTCAGCGGCGCTTTTGACTGTTGTTCTAATGCTCTTTTCCGATATGAATTTGTCGCAAATTCTCAAGTTGTCTTTACTTGTTCTTGCGAACAATAAGATACTTTGTTCTCGAATGATATTGGAGTTTGTGTTTATTCTAAATGTTCTTTATAATGTTATTGTTGTGATACTTGGATTGAATATCTTAGACTTAATTTTAATTTACTGATCACGTTTGTCGTCTCTAGTGAAAGTTCGTCAGATTTTTTTTTTTTTTTTTTTAACACATCAAATTCATAAGTGTGATTAGATACCTCTCGCGCCCGGCATTGGTTTCGGCCATGCTGCGGAGCGAGACGGAGTGGGAAGCGGTCGCCGCTTTCTGCGAGGCAGTAATGCTCGTGAAGGAGGCGGCGGGCCGCGAGAGAGAGAGGACAGCGTCCTCCCTCCGCCCCAACCGCAGTGGTGTACGCCCACGGCGCCGTACGTCGCAAGACGATCTCCGGCCACCGTAGGCGCGGGCATGCGGACAGCGAGTAAAGGGCAACTCGCTGTCCGACCATGGACCATGCCCGGGTCGACGGCGCGTCGTGTTCCACGCGCGCCTCAAAGAGCTGTCAGCAAAAAATGACATGATTTCTATTACCGTGACCCCGGAACATAAAGGGCTACTGAAGGACACCGTGGATTTTAGTCAGTACAAGTCTGACAGTACCTCCCGCCCTGCCCGGGGTTGGAGGTCTCATTTGATGATTTTACCACGCTAAAAAAAAAAAAAAAAGTGTGATTAGATTCTCAAAAAGGGTTTTCAATAAAAAAGTCCTGTTAGGCGAACCTTTTGAAACAAACATTATATTTCAAACTTTCTCGGTACACATAAGAAAGCAATAACATATTTTGAGCTAGGTTTTATGATTTTGATCGTAATAAAATGTTCGCACGAAATGTGTAAATACTGTTTTTGTATCCGAGTCACATTTTTCTTGACATTATGAAGTGTTCCGCTGTATCATGAAGGGCGGAGGTCGCTATCTGCGGCGGCCAGTCGCGCGTGACCGCTCATCTCGTTACCGCCCGCCCCAGCGACTCCCTGCCGCCCTGCGTCACCCACAGCCCCTTCTCACCACGTTATAAATTTAACTTAATTATCGACACTGTTGTCCCCTTGTTCAGGTTTGAAAGGGTTAATATTTTAATGCATACTCTCAGAGGAGAAAGCAATGAGTTATGACTAGGAGTTAGAAACACTTAATGGCGCCGCACCCTCTATCCGCTTAACTCTGTGGTCTGTGCTTTGATTTAGTGTGCATCCAGTGATTAGTGTGTGAGTGGAACTTCTATAGTGACGTGTTCAGCTTCGTATGGCCTACTAATGACCAGCGATCGCTTGACGGAGACTTCCAAACTCATTAGTGTCCATACCACTATGGTTACGTAATCCATGGCGACTGTTATTATGATTACTATTGCTATCCCATTTAGCGTTCAGATTCAGACAAACTTTATCAAACAAAACCCCAGTTTTAATTTCCGGAGTACTGATTTGCATAGAGCATAAGCCTGAGGCTGAGTACCCAAACTCATTGTTTTCCTACGAGCTAATTTCGCGGTGCACATGCCTCAATGGACTCCCCATTTTTTAGCCACCCTCAGTTCTGTTAACGCCCTTGTTATTATTAGCCCAGATACCTATTTTATACATTAAGGTTAGAATATCTCTCTATTGTTTTTGTTAACGTTAATAATGAAGAGTTACTATCGGAGCGGTGCTCAGGAGCGTGTTAGTTCGTAACACTACTCAAAGTGCTCAGCTTCAAGACACGAACAAGTTTTAGTACTTCCCAACATTAAGTTTTCACGCGGCAGACAAGCGAGAGTCTGCAAGTTGCACTCTCACACGCCGAGGATAAATCTTCAAGCATTTCTCCGCTCGCTGCAAGATCGTGTCGACTCAGCCAATGCTTGGATGCATTTTATAAGAAAACTCAACGAAAGAAATATTTCATGTTTTTTTAATTACTCTGCTCCAGATTTCTTTGTTGTCAGAGCAGAAATTTTTGTTTGATAAAATTATTTTAGTAATGATATGCAGTCGAGAAACTTCGCACAAAATGAAGTTTATATTCCTTTGTTGTCGTACCCTTTACAACGTTTTGTTTCGTAACCAAGTGTTTTAACAAAACCTTTAAAATGTTTGCAGTGTTTGTCATAATTTTCGTGTTCAAATATAATAATATTATGTATTATGATTTCTGTCTCGCACATGTTTATTATAATTGAAAGGACTTCTTTATGAGTGAATTTCCCGGGACCGAAAATTGCGTGGCATCAATGAAATCGGTACTAAAAAACATAGTTATAACGTTCTCAAATTTTTTTCCGGTTAGGTGAAATAGTAATCTATGTGTAGCACTAAATGTTTATTTAATTGGATTAATGGATATTCCAAAAAAAAATATTAAACCTCGAAATCTTTCATTGCCGTGTTTGTCCACACTTCACCTTGTTGTGTATTATTCCACATTGATAAAAATCTATTGGGTATTTATACTAAAACCTCGTTTTATTTGATACATGAATAGTTAAAGTATTGCTACAGAATACATTTATTCAAATATTTAAACAAAACAACGAATGGTTAATAAAAAAACACTTGTCCCAGAACTACCCTTCATCGCCGTGTCCTAATCATGTTCAAGGATATTGTTTTACCTACTACTTTCTTCCCCCCTACCGGTATGCTAAACGTTGCATATTAGTGCTGCCTAAGTGCTCAACGTGGAAGGAAGTACACACGTGCCTGCGTTTTCGCACCATAAATTTAAATAATCAATTTTTATGTTACTGGAAAAAATTTCTTTCATCGCCGTGGATAGATATAACTGATATTTGAATAAGTTTGTCTTCATGAGTAAGCATTCGATAGAACACCATTCCTCATATGTTCATTTGTGAGGTGCTTATTTCTTCAAATAATCAATAGATTTTTTGTTATTTATATTTTTTGCCTTGATTTTCATCGACGTGTTTTCATTGCCGTGGTTTCCGTGGCCGAAATTTGCTATGGAAATGAAAAAAAAGACATGGCAATTAAAAAAATTTCATTGCCATGCCTTGTAAAACAATTTAGTTTCATTGCCGTGGCCAGGTATTTCATTTCCGTGACTTGTGTTTTCATCGCCATGGTATGATTAGGCAAAGAAAACATCTTTTGTCACCTGCGATTCAGGTAATACCGATTACTGACAGTACAAAACTCGTCAAGTTAATTCTAGATTGTTTCTCTCTGGTCTCTCTTTAGACTTGATGAGTTTTTTACTGTACAGTCAACTACAAAAAGATGTTTTCATGTTAACCTTACAAAATGACGTAACATTTTGTACTATTTCACACGTAAATACACTCATACACGCAAGCAGTTTCAATTCAGTGATGTCTCTGAGATCAACAGGGTAAAAACCGGTAGCTATCACCGAATCGTAAGAGGCTCACTGAATATCAATGAAAGGTCCAGCCTGATGAAGTCTACGCTCTCTACTCGGTCCCATATTCAGAACCCCGAAATCAACTCGAGCTTTCTAATCGCTTTGCTTTCCCTGAGAACTTATTGACCGAGCAAACCTTAAACCTAATGTCTGAACGAGGTTTGCTACAGTTGCAGTCTTCCAATGACGCGAAGTCATGTAAGCAGCTAAATAGACGTATATCTAAGTCACTTCAGAGCTTCTGAAAGCGGGTGGAATACCGGTACTTAAAGTCCTGCAGAAGCTCACTAATACCGTCCTGTTCGAGGGCAAAACGCCTGAAGCATGGAGCAAAGGTGAAGTGGTGCTTTTCTTAAAAAAAGTTGACAACAGCCTATTGAAGAACTACAGACCCATCATGCTTCTGAGTCATGACTGTCAAACTTGATGACTTCTAGCCTCCCGAATAAGCCGGTTTCCGAAGAGGCTATAGTACCATACACCACATCCATACGCTGCGGCAAGTTATACAGAAGACAGAAGAGTATAACTTGCCATTATGCTTAGCGTTTGTGGACTATGAGAAAGCCATCGTATCGGTGGAAACATGGGTGGTACTTGAGTCACTCCAGCGATGCCGTATTGACTATCGGTACATCAAAGTGTTGAAGTGTTAGTATGATACCGCCACCATGTCGGTTCGAGTACAGGAGCAGAGCACGAAGGCGATTCCATTGAGAAGAGGCGTAAGAAGGATGTTATCTCCCTGAAACTGTTTACTGCCACAATGGAAGACGCCTTCAAGCTCCTGGAATGACAAGGACTTAGCATCAACATCAACGGCGAATACATCACTCACCTTCGATTTGCCGACGACATCATAGTCATGGCAAGTCGATGGAGGAACTCAGCATGACGCTTGATGGCCTCGACTGAGTTTCACAATGGGTGGGCTATGGGCTTGAAAATAAACATGTACAAGACGATTTTTTTTTAAATTTCAAATGTCGGTATGATGCATAATATTATTTTGTCAAAGTCTGCCAATTAGTTTGAATATAATTGTAGTTCTAGTTTTAACATATATTGTACTCATCGTTGATTGATTCTTTCATTGCCGTGGGCGCTTGTTTCATTGCCGTGCACGCATGTTTCATCGCCGTGGCACGAAATTTTTAAATCCTTATATCTCGTTAGTTTTTTAAGTTATCTGCTAAACATTAAGCAAGAATATATAAATTATCAAAAACTTTAATAAGAGCGTTTCTTTTTTTAAAAAAAGCTTAAGATTAAAAAAACCACGGAAATGAAGATTTTATAGGACCTGTTGAAATTCACTCTTATGATCTGTTGTTTCCGCGGGTGAGGGCTGTAGGGAAAAGGAAAATGGGTTGTGGTTGTCTATGTGAATTTGGTTATTTACAACCGGCAGATGGTCCAAACAATCTGTTCCTTGAATACATTAGGACTAAAGGGATAAAGTTCTCTAAATCATCCTATTTTCTATGTCACAAAAATCAAGCAAATTGTATTCGTTTCGTTAAGCTTGCAAAAAGTATTCACGAATTCGTCACTCGAGAATGATTCTTAGATAATTTTATTTCATCACATTTATTGAAAGCCTGTTTGACTAGTCACTTATTTATAACCATTTGCGAAAATAAATTGGTAATTGTTCACACTTCAACACCTGATATTTTTTATGATAATGTACCTTGATTGTCTATTGTAATCTTTGCTGAACGCCATATTCTTTACCGAAGACATTACGGTATAGGAGACAATAAATTCGCGATTACTTTCTAAAATAAAACTATGTCCGCAGGCGGCTGGCTACGTTAGATCCATACCTAGATTGTGTTCATAATCTAGTCGGTGTATCTTGTCAGCAGTATTTACTGAGTGTTGGAGTGCGCCTTGCGTGGAGAAGGGTTTCGGCGATCGTAAATAACAAGGCCAGATCAGTTGCACGGTGATTCCTCAATATATTTATCAAAATATGTTGCAGAAAATCTTATGATTGTCGGAATACATATAAATTAATTAATTGGTAATTACACATCACAACGGAGAGCAAAAGGTGACATCACAGACAATGAACAGTGAATAAAAAAACGTCAAAGTCAAAAATGACATTGACAACTGTCACAGTGTTAAATATGTGAATACATAGATGCAGCAAACAGATAATCAATATTCAACACTTCCCCTTATTCACATATTGTCTTAAGCTATGCAATGTATACATGCACAATGCAAATTAACATGCAAACAGAACATAAAATCTCAATTAACATTACAATCCAAATAACATTACAATCCAATGAACATTACAACAAAACCTTAATTAACATTCATCCTGTTTACAAATTCTTTATGCTTAGTCGAACCCAGCGGCTTAGTTAGTACGTCAGCAATCATGTCATTACTAGGCAAATATTTCACCTTGGCAAACCCCTTCTGAACCAAATCCTTAATAAAATGATATTTCAAATCTATATGTTTTGTTTTCTTGTGACAATATTCCTTAGCTTCTAATAATTTATGGGCGCTTTGATTGTCATTATATAAAATAACGTCGATATCCTTACATAGAATTTCAAACAAAAAATTTTTCAGAAAACATAAATCTTTCATGACATCAGTTATCGCTAAATATTCCGCCTCTGTACTGGAAAGGGCAACGCATCTCTGTTTCCTTGATTCCCAATTGATGTTATTTTTACCTAATTTTATCACATAGCCAGTGTAAGACTTACGGTCTAGCACATCGTTGGCCCAGTCTGCATCAGCATAGGCAGTAACATATAAATCAGAGCTTCTATAAAAGCATAGGCCATGATTCAATGTCCCTGCTAAATACCTGAGGATTCTCTTGGCAGCAAGCCAATGTTCTTTACCAAAACCATGATTATATTGACTCAACTGGCTACACGCAAATGATATGTCAGGCCGAGTACATACTGCCAAGTACATAAGTGAGCCTAAAAGCTCTCTATATTTATAAACATCATTACTAAGAAGCTGATCAGGCTCAGGTTTATTCAATTTATCATTTACTATCATTGGGGTGGAAACAGGCCTACAATTTTCCATCCCAAACTTACACAATAATCTTTTGATGTACTCAGACTGATCCAGTTTAAGCATGCCCTTATTCCTATCTCTGGTAACTTTCATACCTAAGCAAATCTGTAGAGCTCCCAAATTTTTAACATTAAATTTAGACTCTAACAGATTATACAAAGTTTTTGTGGCTTCAACATTATTTCCAAAAACATAGAAATCATCCACATACAGGGCAACTATTGTTAAACATTTATCTTCTTTCTTAATATAGATACAAGGTTCACATTTTGATTGCATAAAACCATTTTCCAACAATACTTGATTTACTTTCAAATTCCATGCTCTACTGGCTTGTTTAAGCCCATAAATGCTTTTCAACAATAAACATACTTTGTTACTACCATCATTAAAGCCTTCTGGTTGTTCCATGTATATACTCTCTTTCAGGTCACTATTTAAAAAAGCAGTATCAACATCAAAGTGGTCAATATTTAAATTATATTCTGTAGCTATAGCAAACAACAAACGCATAGTACTATGACGTACAACCGGGGAAAAAGTGTCATCATAGTCCACTCCATATTGCTGTGAAAAACCGCGTGCAACAAGACGGGCTTTGTATCTGCTATTACCTACATGGTCACATTTCATTCTATAAACCCACTTACATTTAATAATATTTGTATTTTCAGGCCTAGGAACTAATTTCCAAACTTTGTTGGACATAAGAGCTTCATGTTCCTTTTCCATGGCATTATGCCAGTCCTTATAGCATGGTGATGACATAGCTTCACTGTAAGAATAAGGTTCACTTACCTCCTGTACCATCATAGAGAGGTCGAAGTCCTGATACCTATCAGGCATCTTACCGCGAGTGCTCCGTACAGGCCTTTCAAAAGAAACCACTGGAACTTCTGGTTCTGGGCTGGACAGAGGCTGCTCAGCGCTGGACCAGGAAAGATCAGTGCTGCCAGGACCTGTTAAATCGCCCTCATCTACAGTGCCATCTGCAGTTACAGAAACATTTTGATTATTATCAGAGTTATCATTTATATTAGAATTATTAATATTTATTCCATTCATATTAGAATCATTCATATTTATACCATTCATATTAGAATTACCAATATTTATTCCATTCATATTAGAATTATTCATATTTATTCCATTCATGTTAGAATCATTCATATTTATACCATTCATATTAGAATTACCAATATTTATTCCATTCATATTAGAATTATTCATATTTATTCCATTCATATTAGAATTATTAGATTCATATAAAAAATATTTATCTAAGCTCTCCTTTTGCTCATGAGAATCATTGCTCAAATCTTTCCAAAATTTATTTTCCAAAAATACTACATTTCTTGAAAAGATTATCCGCTTAGGTTCTGTGGGTTTAACTAGTCTGTATCCTTTTGTCGTGTCACAATAACCAACGAAAATATAAAGATCAGATCTGGGGTCTAATTTATTACGCTTGCTCTCAGGTATAAGCGAGAAGGCCACACAGCCAAATACTCGCAGATGGTTCAGTTCAACATTGGAACCTGACCTAGACCATACCTGCTTGGGACACGATCCAGCCAAAGCACTAGTGGGACATCTGTTTTTTAAATACAATGCAGTCATTGCTGCTTCCCCCCAAAACTCATTGCTTAGGCCTGAATCCATTAACATACACCGGACCTTTTCCATCACTGTTCTATTTAGCCGCTCTGCCACTCCATTCTGTTGAGGGCAATACGGCACAGTGATCTGGTGTACAATCCCCTCAGCCTTTAAATATTCCGTGAAAATATTGCCACAATATTCACCACCTCCATCTGATCTTAAACACTTAATGGGAAAACCACATTGTTTTTCAACAAGAGATTTAAAATAAATAAATTGTTTCATTACCTCACTCTTGTGCCGAAGTAAATAGCCCCAACTCATTCTACTGTAATCATCGGTGAATGTGAGAAGGTATCTTGCACCACCATAACTGCACACAGGCATGGGTCCACATACATCGGTATGGACGAGTTCAAGCGGAGACGTGGCACGTTTCGCAACACACTTGGGAAATGACATGGCCACCTGCTTCCCCTGCAGGCAACCGATGCACTCCCCGAGCTTCTGTTCCTGAAACTTGACAATGTTTTTGTTCCGCAGAACACGCATCCCACCATAACTTAAATGACCAAGCCTCTTATGCCAGATAGTAGCTGGCACTGCTGCTACCATTGCACTCTGATCTCTCTGAACTGCCTCCAGAGAAGCTGAAGAATGCTCCACGTGCGAGACCTTATTACACGAGATGAAATCAAGTTTATAAATACCATTGGAGTTGGTGGCATGACCTACACTTTTTCCCATTATTTTACAATTTTCATAAATGTGACAACCTGTATCATTAAATATTACATTGTAACCTTGATCACATAATTTACTAACAGACAATAAATTGGACGTTAACTCTGGGACAAGCAAAGCATTATCTACAATTTTATGGTTATTATCCAATAAAATCTGTAAAGTTCCTTTACCAACACTATCCACTTGATCACTATTAGCAACGCACACCTTACTTTTAGTTTGCACTAAGTTCATAAAATTTTCACTGTTGTTACTCATATGCATCGAACAGCCAGAGTCCACAATCCACTCATGATGACGCACAGACATTGCAGTTGCAGTCGTCAGTAAAGTCTTCTGTTCCTCACCTTTCTTGGCCTCTCTGTCCTTTTTCAATTTAAAACATCTAGCCTTGATGTGTCCCGTTTTTTTGCAATAGTGACAAACTTTTATCTTCTTATTTGCTGCATAGGCCGTACTCGATACTGGATTAGAAGTGTCATTGCAATTCCTTCTATGATCCTCCTGTAATAATCGAGTCCGCACCAGTTCACTTGATAGTGTATTGCTTATGTTTGCTGTCTCCAGACCCGACACAAGCACATCAAACTCAGAAGGCAGGCCACTAAGGAGAATTTCCGCCAGTTCGCAGTCCTCTATCTTTTTTTCTATATCCGCGAGCTGTTGTGATAGGGTCATAATACCATTAATGTACTCACTCATGTTGGAGAATTCAGAGTAATTTGTGCGGTAAAGTTTTCTCAGTAGTAAAATTCGTCTATAGAGCCCCTTATCTTCATAAATTTGGGATAGTTTATCCCATGCTTCCTTAGCAGTCTTTGCATCCCGCACATTCTGCAACAAGCTACTGTGAATGCTTAGACATATACGGGCCAACGCTTTCTGAACATGCCCGGGATCCGTGTCGTCCCCTGTTACAGCATCCCACAGATTTTCTAGTACCAATACCATCCGCATACAGAATTTCCACGTCGAATAATTTGCCACACCTGATAATTTTTCAATGTGTGATATTCCAGGTGTTTTTGAGGAATCATTATCGCCCATTATAAATCGCCTTCTTGATGAAACCCTTCTTGTTTTTCAGTTGTAAAATTATAGCAAAATTTCTAACCTTCAATTTTGGGCCGGATAACCTGTTGGAGTGCGCCTTGCGTGGAGAAGGGTTTCGGCGATCGTAAATAACAAGGCCAGATCAGTTGCACGGTGATTCCTCAATATATTTATCAAAATATGTTGCAGAAAATCTTATGATTGTCGGAATACATATAAATTAATTAATTGGTAATTACACATCACAACGGAGAGCAAAAGGTGACATCACAGACAATGAACAGTGAATAAAAAAACGTCAAAGTCAAAAATGACATTGACAACTGTCACAGTGTTAAATATGTGAATACATAGATGCAGCAAACAGATAATCAATATTCAACACTGAGGACCCTTCTGAAGAAGCTTGGGGTTAAAAATAATACGGCGTCTGAGAGTTAAAGCGCTTGCAGGTGTCTCGCTTCAGAGATTGTAACCTCAACCAATAGCCACCCCAGTCTGCACCTTACATCAACGAGTATTTGGCTTCTTACCCCTTGTTAACTTTTAATACAAAATCGATTAGGCTTTATTGTTTACGGAGCGGATTTGTATCAGAGTTGTGATCTTAGCTTATAGTTTGCGTCTTGCATGTATCACCGTCTTATCAACTATGATGGGAAATCTTTAAAGTCCAGAGAAGACTCAACGGTCTGAAAGCTACCGAAAGATCTCTTATCTTTTCCGTGTCGGAAGGTCCTGCATGCGTAATGCATGAACACTTTAATTGGATATTTGCTTACTTTTTTTAAAAGCGGTAGTTTGTATTATTTTGGCACACAATGGATTGTTTAACATGTTAGTATGGTGGCAGGCGGCGGGCGCGGCGCCGGCTCTGGCGCCGCGTATCTTAGTATTCCTTGTATCGCATGTCGTTGGACTATTTCTCTTACGCACAGTGCCGACGACGCGCCGCCGACGCACGCGCAAGGTCGCCGGGTGCTCGTCTATCTCTGACGGCGCCTGCCATGTCCTGACACTCGAAAAACAATCCTTTGTCTATATACATGAGGTCTGTGCGCTTTCCCACTTCTATTATCTCACATTAGCTGCACTCAGGCTCTAGGCGCGTCGTCGACAGTCCACTCGCTTTCGCAATTCGTCCTATTTTAGTAACAGGATTCGTATGCATCAATGACGGCGTCAGCTCCTGCGTCAGACTGCCGTTGGGTCTATTTCGATCATGCTATTGAACTAGCTGGTTCCAGCTATTCTTGGGGGAATTTCTGCATATTCTATTTTGAAGTAGCGGATTTTCAAGGCACTCGTTGCGATTTACCGCCGTCGGTAAAATAACTCAAAAACATTTCTGTACATTGGCGTGAGGCCGTTGACTCACAAGTGCCGCACCTACTCTACCTTATTTGTCATACGGATAAGGATAGCTGGGGGTCGCATCGACAGTTGTTTCATGGTCGGAAACTTGGCTTGTTTCTTCTTTCATTGATGTTTTGGTAACTTTACTATCCGTTATTGTTTATTGACTACTAAAGAAAAATAAACGTTTTCTGCAACGTGTGTCAAGTCTATTTTCAAAATTCAAAACATTTTTAGTTGAATTAAAAGATTTGCGGTTTTTGCGGTAAGACAGGATGGCTCCACAGATGTGACTGAATGATTTCAGATTTATTTGCGCGAGTGAGGCATTCGTATAAGTAGGTAGGTACCTAAAGTCACACAGGACGTTTGACCAAAGCAGTTTTTTACAATTTTATTCTTCATGTTTAAACGGGTACAAAGCTTGTTTAACGGCCGTGTACACACGCATCAGAAATCGGGGGAAAATCGTATTAAATTACAAATCGTAATTTTGAAAACACAAACGAATGCAATGTCAATGTCCTTCACGACATAACCTAATAATTATTTGACAAATTGCTAGTGCGAAAGAGTATGGTGCTTAAAATTGATCTGTGGTTACAGATGAGGCGTTCCCAGCTAGTCACATTGTTGTTAAATGTCTGGCATTGAGCGACCAATCGATGATAGATAAAGCGCCAAGTGTTTGCAGTATCTTATTACTGGGGCGTTAGATATTCGCATTCCAGTCTGTTTTGTGTTACATGCAGATTAATGTGCTGCCACGTAATTGCGCTTCGCAGTTTATCCTTACACAATTTACAATTGTATAATATCTATCCGTTTTATCAATATTTGTTGTTATGTGTTCCTGTTTCTACAATTATAGGAGTCTTATCAGTAATATATCTGGAAGACGTATAATTGCCGTTGGTCTGAGATTCAGTTGGTGTTCGATGTTTGTTAATGAGAATGTAATACTGATGGCTATCTTTAACAGTTATTTTCAATGAGAGGTTACAATGTACAGTACAGTACCAGCAAAAATCGTGAAGCTAAATACTTTGGTGTTGTTTAAAAATAACAGTTTCTACTTAAGATAATACTTGTTTAAGTATTTAAAAAAAAAGTTGACCCAAACTAGCTCCTGTGCCGCGGGTGCGTTTACAAATTTAAAATCACGTACATAAACGCCAAAACCCGAAAAAAACTACTTGTAGATCATACATGTATTTGCTCGGTAAGGGAATAGAACCCACGATACGCAGCGTAGCAGTCTAGTCGCTCAGCCACTGCACTATAAACCATCTTTTAATCATGCATATTATTGTAAGTAATAGTTCAACTTCCAAAATACCTATACTTTTCTAGAAAATATAAAAAACATTTATCAATTCAGCTAGCAGAAAATAGGTATACTAATAACGTGTAACATAGGGTTTTTAAATATTGTCCCTGTAGACAGCTGTGTGCAGATTAACCCTGAACCCTATTTTCCGCGAAATTACCACATGTTTTCAACTCGTATTGCTTTATACATTGTTATTATAACTATGTTTTTCTCAAGGATAATAGACGAACACGTGTCATTCATAGTTTTATACATCCAAGAAGTAGGTATTAGTAGTATGTAAGTACCTAAGTATAGACAGTTACATACTGCTCGACTGCGGTTTTCCTGTAAATTAACTAAATAAACATGTTTTGTTGTTTATGACAAAGTTTCTTCTTTCGAAAAAATGGCTCATTTTCCCTGTAGTTCATAATTAAGTTGTAAAGACATTTTCGGAAGAGTGACGTTCATTTAGTTTCCGTTGTTTCTCGTTAACCTCCTTTTCTTCACCTTGGTAATTGACTGGCACATTAATATTATGCCTTTACTGTTACCTACCATATATGTCCCAAAGTGACATGTGTAATTAACTAATTATAACGTTAATACTAATTATGGCGGCAGTTGCTGAACAAGTTCTAATTACTTACGGCGTGGTAAAGTTCTACATAAAAGTACATGGAACTCTCGACTTGATAGGCCAGGCACATTCTAGCATGAAGTTAATCCATACGAGGTTTTCAATTATACCTAGATACCTCGTTTAGTTCTACAACTTCTACAAATCTAGATTACTGGTTCACAATCCATGTTGAGTTTTAGAAAATTTTATTGTTGAAGAAAGATGGCAAATTTTATAAGAAAATCAGCCTTGTAAACATAATAATAAACTCATCTACACCAAGCTTTAGTAACTGTGAATTGAGAGTAAAATAACTTCACGATTATTACATTACGCGATCTACCCTTAACATGACACTGATATTTTTATACAGAGAATCGGGTAAATCCGCCATCAATCGGAGGGACGCGTGCCCCGGGTAAGCTCGCCCAGATTACGCTGACGATGAATGAACGGAACGAGTGAACATATGCGACCCTCTGTTTGTCCATGACGAGGGAAATTGTGATTACATTCGCGTTTATTACGCTATTTCCTTCCATTAGGGCAGTGTTTTTATGGATAAAGCCTGATACCGCATTAAGTAATCCATTGGAATGATTGGCTTAGACACCTCGCTGACACATCGTTGCGTATGAAATTCTATACGGGTGTGTTTTCATAGCCAAAATTCCTATATCTAAGTTGAAGTTAAACTGTTTTATTTGAATTTCGAGACACGAAACTTCCCTGATTGAGACCTATCAGAATTATGAACTACAGTTTCGTACTACCCGCATGTTTGCGGATGCGGTCAATGGTCAAATGTAAAGCGATTTTAACTATTTGTTGTATCGACGTCAGAACGAAACAATGGCGAGTAAAATATTAATATTAATAGTGCACGTGGTTGAGTGGTTGCATAACATTCGCATGACAATGCCACACTTCCTACATGGTGGGGCCTATCGGGCTATATCGACGATTTACATTCATTTATGAGGAACACGACATAAATGTCTGTGAGGTCTTAACCGATGTTTGGTCAATCGAGATCGTTATGCGTCCACAGAGTACCGAACGCCAGTTTATGATAGTTTGTCTATGCCTATTAATAGTTTGGGCGTCGAATAGTTCATTCGCGCATCATTTGGTGCCGCCTGCAGCTGTACTCTGATAACAAGAGATACGGACTGACGGCCGCAGGATAATAGAACCTAATTAAATGCGTTAATTATCGCTGTTTCAAGAGCCGACATTTTGAACGCAGTTGGCATACCAAACTCATCGTATGACCAGCCCCCATTCTGCGCATCAAACTGTACTCGTAAGTGTACGCCATCGACAACTCAGTTAATTCTCCACTGGACTTGCCTCATTGTCTAGATTCTAGAACACAGCGTAGTTGGCCCAAAGTTAGGTAATATAAGTTATCTAAACGGATTATTACGAAGTTAAACGCCTCGGTTTCCTATTTAAATTACATCCCTGTTGTAGCCGAGAAGTTTCATAACAATATCGACCGCGTCCAAAACGGTTGTACAAGATTTCATCCCGTGTACGTACAGCTCCCCTTTTCCTCTCGAAAACCTTTTAAAGGGGATCGTTGAGGAGCAAGCGAAGTGATTTTTAATCTTTATTTACACCCAAAAGAGTCGTTTAGCCGATTCTTCGGCTTTGCATGAGTGGCTGATAGGCTTCAGTGAATTCGACGCAATTGATTGTTTTTTTTTGGTGTATCAATCAGAGTGTGGAAATACCAATCTTTATCAAGGTTAGATTCAGATAGTATTGCCAATTTTTATATCTACCTCTTTATATCTGTGAATATTTTTATGAGTTTAGATAAAAAAATTGCCAAATGTCCACTCCCTATATAAGTTATGTAATAATTTTTTTACGACTTGTAATTGTTTTTAAAAGATTGGTAATCTTGGTAAAATGTTAGTAGATATACTTAGTTTTTTTTTAACTTAGCTTGACATTGAGACAAAAGTTAGAAACCTGAGTATTGTGTAAATCTAGGTATTCTACCGTCTGAGTAGGAGTCATTGATTTAATGGCAATGCATTAGTCAGTCACTCAGTGTTTCAACTCAGCACATTAAGTGATATGCCTACTTGTTTAATGTTTACTTACATAGCACAAAATATGTCATCAATGTATTTGACATCTTTCGTCATCTTTTTATTAATAAACTGATGTTTTCGTAAACAACAGCTTTATATCTTAATTCTATAAGCAGAACACTGAACATTATTGTAAGAGCTGACCAACTCCCGTAACATGGCACCGTAGAAAGTAATTTTGTCGACGTAAGACAAAATTACATAACGTAGACAGATTTTAACCATTTTATGCATAGCAACGTTTAACACATAAAAAAATAAAGTCATTGTACTGAAATATCCTTGAAACAACTTTGTCTATTCTTAGTAGAAGAGAGGTAGGGTTGGTCTTGCAACGCGTGCTGAAGTAAGTATATGTTACGGTAAGAGTGAATTATTGAAGATTATTATTAACTACCGAAAGTCGAGGTTAAAGTGATTAATTAATCACATTTGTCGGTTTTTATTAATAATTTGACCCTAGTAGTGATAAATGTAATAATAAGTAAACTCCCTTCACAGGAGCAAGTCGACGGAGCCCCGCTTCGCGGGGCTCCTACTTCTGCGTGGTTAAAAAAAAAATAACCACGAAGAGGAGCCATCCTCTTCTAACCTAAATTGTCCGAGTCGGGGTGCCAGCAAGTCCCGAGGTTAGACCTAGTTCTAACCGGCTAAACCTAGGTGTAACCGACCACATGCGGTTAAACCTACGTGTATCATACTTATCTTCAGTTAGCACTAGGTTTAACCGTTTAGTTTATTAATTTTATAACTTTCACTAATATGTGTCGTGAATTATTTATTATAATTAATAATTACTACTAAAAGTAATAAATTTCGATCGTTAATTTACATTTACCAAAACATGTGGTTATTATTAATAATTTTGTAAAAATATTAATAATTTTCAATTTATCAGATTTACCGTAACATATACAAATTTTCATGGTTTCACCACGCATTGAGCAACCACTTCCAGTACTAGGCAAACTCTTCAAAAAAGAAGCAAACAAAATAATTATAGGTAGCCACGTAAGATTACAAAAAGGCCTCCATTTTCGCTAACACGCAAAAAATATAGCAGCGATGTCGAATATTTTGCACGTATTTAGTAACGTGAACGTCATGCAAGTGTGAGTGCGTCGGCAGTCGAGTGCGTATCGCAGATTGGAGTGCCTGTCGCTGTCAGGAGCGCGACGTCGATGTCAGCCCCCCGGCCCTTCTCTGCTATCCTGTATCTGTCTGATGTGCAGGGCTGTCTTAGAAACTGTCCTAAATAGTCCCTTTATAAAGTAAGGGAATTTAGTACAGTCAGTATATTTAAAGGAGTTGATAAACGTTAGCTCATTACATTCACCTGTAATAGGCATTCTTGCGAATGTTACATTACAGAAAAAGCAAATGAGAGCATTTAAGCGACCATTAATGTATAAGCGTTCTGGTGAGCTTTTTCTTGAGCATTTTTGACAACTATCGACAATAACGTTCACTAGAAAGCTCGTGGAGACAGTCGTCTAGTTTTGGCTTCATTAAACTTCTGGTACCTACCTGGGGCCTAAGTCTACTAATTTATATACGTCACAATGGTCTCTCAATGGTAAGTTTTTGACAGATTTGCCATACAAAAACTGTCAAAAACACACCATTGAGAGACCATTGTAACGTTTATAAATTAGTAGACTTAAGCGCCGTATTCACGTTCCATCTGCTGTACGTCCCGCCAAGGCCATGCACGATGCACGACGCAAAAACACCGTGAATAGGCTTGACGTACGTCAATAATTATTATTAATTGTTTGCTGGATGTGCACGACCCATTTTTCATCCAGCGAGATCCAAAACCTCTTGCTATTTTTTTCCTGACTTCTGTTGCTGCTGATAACATTAAAAGAACTCCCATTTTTGGCGTTTTGTTAAAATAGCTGGCATTTTAAATTAATAGAACACGTTCTCTCTTTTAATTCGTCCGATATATTCTGCTCGCTGGATGCGTGCACGATGGTGTGTATGCTACATCCATCACAGCGACCTTGGGCTGACGTACAGCCGTGACAGATGGTGAATACGGCGCTTTAGGCCCCTGGAGTGTTGATTTCCACAGTTTATACCGTTTGAACTGCATGTCAAACTCTATGACAAGATGTAATGACGTTGTCATTTTTTTATAGGTACATATGAAAAATTTAGAGCTTGTTACATTAGGTATAGACCTTGATACCTAATTAGTATGCTTGGAATGTAACCTAGTAAATGATAACCTAGATTGTTACACAAAAAAACCTTCCTTCGAAAACACACATTCCGACATTTTTACTTTTCTGTAACACGAAAACCTAAATAAAAACTACACCGATGGGTCAGAATATACAAGGTTTTTCTATTTCAGGCCGTAAAAACCCTAACCTTTTTGGTCAAACTCAGTGTCGTAAGTTTTACAAAAAAGGTTAGGATTTTTTTGTGACACTGTCAAGTTGGCAACCCTAGGTACGAACATTTTATATTAAAGCGCCGTATTCACGTTCCATCTGCTGTACGTCCCGCCAAGGCCATGCACGATGCACGACGCAAAAACACCGTGAATAGGCTTGACGTACGTCAATATTTTTTTTTAATTGTTTGCTGGACGTGCACGACCCATTTTTCATCCAGCGAGCACCCCCACCACCGCGAACGTCGTGCAGATGGACAGTGAATAACGCGGACGTACGTCAGAGCAGTCCAGCATCGTGCATGCTGGACCGTGTATAGGCTTGCTGTGCAGCAGATTTAACATTTAGAGCTTGTCTCGAGAGAAGACTGCACGTGAAAATGTATAGTGAAACACTTTCAAGATTTATTGAAAAATATAAGTTCCGCACTTGCGTGTAGAATACATTGTAGAATACGTTTATGATATTTTTTTTTTAATCCAAAATCTTTTCCTTTTTCTTTTCCTCTTTTCTGTTGCTGCTGACAACATCAGAAGAAGTCCCATTTTTTGGCGTTTTGTTAAAACTGCTGGCAATTTCTAAAACACGTCTTTATTAGTTCTATTGATTCTGCTCGCTGGATGCGTGCACGATGGTGTGTATGCTACATCCATCACAGCGACCTTGAGCTGACGTACAGCCGTGACGGATGGTGAATACGGCGCTTTACGTTCATGGATACGAGTCTAACGACAGTTTAGGGATGATTGAATATTATCTGTGTCTGACGGAGACGCTGCGTTATGTAATGTGCAATTTGTTTTGATTTGCAGTGACTACATATTATTATTATGTATTTAAAGATAATGTGTATTAGAAAAACAGGAAAATCACTCTGAAACGATGTTCAAGTATTTTCCCGTTTAAATAAATTTAGGGTAATTACTTAGAATTAACTTCAACGGAAATTGTATACCTGCATTTTCAAGTGTACCTCTAGAGTTATACGTATTATGATAAGTATATAGTTTTCATCGTGGTAAGAATCAAGTATCAACAAATCTCGATGCCCGATTGTAATGGAGGCAGCTTAGTGGGCAAACCTCAGGAGGTCAAGTGTTGATCGCTAGATCATCATATAAGTTTATAGTAAACAGCCCCGGACGGTCTGTGTACGAATAGCCAAAAGGTCTGTTAAAAATATGCTTCAATTTAAAAACCAAGTAAGTAGTTGTATTTGAGACTATAATCAATTATTTCAAATCATAATTTGTTTAAAAGCATTTGATTTTTAGCTCACAATTAACTTTATTAAAGAAAATCTATAAATTGAAATAAGTAACGCGATTTGCTATTGCCAAACAAAAATGGAATGATTGGGTTTGAAAGCAGTTCGCTGATTGAAATACTCAATTCTACAATGGCTACTTACCAATACTGAACTTATTACCCTTATCAATTTCAATTACTAAATACAATATCCGAACAAGTTTCAACAAACATTTCGAACGTGAACAAATTGCTCGGCGATTCTATTTCGGTGCAATAACGTCAGATAAATTGGTGTAACAAGCGCACAAGTTTATATTAAATCGCGACATCGGAGGAAGTCTATCCAATTCCGACCTCAATAGGAAACCGAGGACGTATTGATGAGTGCAATATCACTCGCAATATCCTCTAACTTATTGAAAACAGAAACTTCTAACGTGTTGTTTAAACGCTCTTTTGAACAACATTGAACGCGGTTCATATTTTTGTTCAGTACACAAACATTTCTGTTAAACACGCAACAATCATTAGCTTGTAAAACAAACTGATTGCCTCAATTATTATAGATGAATCATGCGATCGTTTAATTTTGTTTCTCTATTGTGTCATTAGTCAAATTCATAGTTCATTGGCTAGACAGACATCGCAGTTACATTGTGTGGCAACGGTCGGCGAGAATAAACAACAGCACAACACCAGTTTATGTATAAGCAGGTACATCACTAATGCTGTTGATGGACGTACAGAAGCGATGAGGCGACAGGCTATACATCAAAACGTCACTGGCTCGAGCGCTCGTTTTGCCTGTTTGAACACCCGAACATCGCCGATGGGTGCCGATTGCCGATGGGTTATCGGTCCGATTGATCTCACTAAGTAGCTGTGTTCCCACAGACAAGATTATCTACGTTATCAATTCGAGTTACGATCGAGGATGTTTACCATTATGATACGCGCGCATGAGCTTTAATTAAGCGACTCTGCATGTCCACACGGCTGGACGCCTACAGTACGGCCATTCATTCAAAGTTATATGATTTTATGACTTTTGCAGTAAACATGACTTGAAGTTTATAAGTCGGGATCAGATTAGCGTAAATTAATTTAATTAATGGCATTATTATAATATAGTATATTACTATTATATTAGTTAATATATATCAGAGATTAAGATAGATTATTGGCTACGCTGCTACGTCGCGTTCTTGTAGCGGCTACACAAGGGGCTGGCGTAACTGCTAGGCAGGTACGTCGCGTTTTCGTAGCGACAACACATAACGAGACTACCGCGCGAACGTAGCGGCTACGCAGCTACGTAGCGATTCCGTACTGGCTACACAGCAGAGGCAGGCGTAGCGGCTACGCAGCTACGTAGCGGCTACGCAGCTACGCCGGTCACGTTTTCGTAGCGGCTCCTTTGACTTGCAATAAGTTAATCTTAGTTTTTTTTATCAGTATGGATAACGAATTAAAGATGGAAGAGTGTAAAAAAGGCTTTATATAATTTCTTTTTGTCCATAAAGGATCCATAGAATACAAAAAATAGTTAAGCAACTTGGTAAGTAGCTGACCTACTTACTCAAAACTTTTTTTAGTAACTTTGGGAGAGGCTTCATTAGACCCCGTGAGCGAGCAACAAAATTTAATTGGACTTCTCTCTTACGTTACGGATCACAGCGGCGCGCGCTCAATTACAAGAGGTAAAACAAAAGAAAGTTATGTAACTACATCCTAACTACCTTCGAAGATGTGTTAGATTAGAGTAACACAGTCATGATTTATGACAAGATTCGGAGATCATGAGATAAAAAATATACTCTCATTTTATCCTAATCCATATTAACGCAGGGTAAAAGAGAAAGCACACTTATAAATATTCATACTTATACATTACACCGGTCGACAAATAAAAAAAAATTTTTTGAGCATGGGTTTTACTTATTATATTCTGATTATACAAGCATATTTACTTAAAAAAATGTGATAACAAATCAAAAATATTTGCTTTAAGAGTTTTTTTTTCAAAGCTTTCAGAGGCGAAAATTAAAGATAGAGTGTCTGTTGGCGCTCAAATAAAAAAAAACCAATTGTGATATTTTCCTGAAATTGCTTAGCATTGAAGAGAAAGAAGCCAGGAACAGTTTTAAGGCATTAGTTCATGGTTTTATTGTAAACCCTAGAGCTGAAAGTTATGTCGAGCTGATCACTGACACGATTACGAATTTTTTCCATCATCAGAAGTAGAATGTCTCTAAAGACACACTAAAGATACATATGCTACATTCTCATTTGGATAAATTTAAAGATAACATGGAAGCTTGTACGGAAGAACAAAAGGAACGCTTCCATCAAGACAATTTGAGATTTAACAAGCATTTTAGAGACGTTACAAATGCCAGTACTGAAAGGGATATGATGGGAGACTATATTTGGGAGTTAATAAGAGAAACTTCTACTAAAAATAGCAGGAAAGCTTAAACTGTATTTTTTTAAATAATTTAACTTTATTTTAAAACTTATTTTGTAAAGAAAAAACATGAATGGATGTACGGTTTCCTTTGTAATAACTTATCTCTGTGTCAATTTTTAAGTATTTTCAATGATTTTAATTAACCCATTTTTTTCTCACAAAAGCAAATTCAGAACTTTTTTTTGTTCATATTCTTATTTCTAGATATACAAACAATAAAAATAACGTATGTAGAACCCATGCACAAAAATGCTGTTGACCTATGTTATATAATAAACAATATTCTGTCGATTGAAAACTAAGGTTGTTAATCCACTGCTAAACATATATTACGATTAAAGAATGGACTTTATCCAAACATCAATAAATACGTATAGAAAACGTGAGAGATAGGTTTGGGTCGCCGACATTTAGTTGGGTGGGACTTCTACGTTTTACACACGAAGGATAGCCACGTGTGCTGCGCAGTCCACTTGTTTGTCAGCCATGCATTCGTGCGTATTAGCCGTTGCTAGCAGTGGACATCCCGTATACATTTTACGTGCGTATTTTCGCAACGAGCCGCAGTGAAACATCGCCTTTAGTCCTGTATATACTATTTATATTGTTTGTAACCCTAGGGGAGCGAAATGGTACATTAATGAGAGTACTCCACATCGGTCGTTTGGGTAGAAAAAACGTGGAGGGTGCCAAAGACTTTCATCCCGCCGGGAGCCGGGCGCGGGGGAGTTGTGTGGGACGACTCCGAATAAGTTACGAACAGCTGTCCCAAGTGTTCAAGCTTTTGACATTATAATACTTCTATCGTAAAAGAATAATACCTCATTTGAATAAAATATTTAATTCATTATTTTTAACCGCAAAGAGAATATTTTATGAGGATTTGTTTTGTTTGAATTCGCAATTTGGGTTGTTGAAAATGTCGTCTTCGGTTCAGTGCCTAGATGATCATAAATTATTTTAGTGTTTTACTTAAGTGTTTTTTTTATTCATTCTATTTTCGTTCAGAAAATAGAACTTTTCTCCAGGACCGCATCATGTATTTTATTCTTAGAGTCGATAGACTATGGAAGTCTAAGGATCAATCTTAGAAAGTGGAAAATACAATGGCTGAAGTAGCTATTCTAAGACATTGTAAGAGCAGGCACCTTGCCCGAGTGCATTAAGTACAACACATACAATATTGATGAAAATGCTGTAAGTTAATAACACTATTTCAGTACAGGACCACTGTAATGTATAATTTAGAGGCGTCTAGTTCCCTCTCTGGAGAGTTGTGTCGAACGCCCGTGCGACGACGGCGACGTGCGATCACCAACAGCGGTTGCCAAACTTTGTAATGTTACTTTGTCGCACTAAGGCACAGAATGGGTCTAAGTTCATCCGAAAAAGTACCTTATTTGTATTAAAAGAATGTAATAACCTTACTCTTATTCGTACAAAACAATTGCCTACAATTCCTTATACGAATATACACAATAAATCGGTAACAAAAGGTTTATTTTCGGAAGAAACACAATTGAGCAAAGCCTGAACTAAGTTCGCTCTTTAGATTTCAGTCTAAGTGGAACTGCGACCAAAGTACCGCTTTGTTTCGATATTAGTTGCAATCAGTTCTGTCCCTGATTAGTACCAGCTTGGAACCTGTTCATTGGTTTCCAGTAATTTATCTTGCGGTGTTTGCTTGGGCGCGCTTGTAATTATTTGTTGGGGATCGCTTTTCCGAGCAGAATGAGTCAGAATAAAAGGAATACTTCTGTACCTCTGTGATGGTCATACCTACCGCGCTTTCTGTTAACTAGTACACGATTCTACACAGATAAATACTTCATTGTTTTACTTCACTTTCATTTTATATCTCTTAATTATCTGATTTGTAAATAAATATCAAACAAGGCAATTTTACGATTCCGCAGAAAATATATTGACCTTGTTAACAAGCTATTTTATTATGAAGCCGTAAATTATTGCTAACTTTCTAAACTTGATCGCAAAACGCATTTCTAGTAATATAACCCAGCTTAGAAAGTTTATTTAGTTAGTAGAGAGAGACATTAATGTTATAATCATTTACTTACCGGTTAGCTCACTGTAATGGCAAAGTAGCTAATAAAAGTAATCATTAAACAGACTATGTTTGAGAAACGCTGGTCTTTATTTTGTGCCAACCATCTAATGCATAATTCCAAAGTGGTGGCTGCCGCGCCGTCGTCAAATGTATGCCATACGTCACATTAATCTAGATTAGACGTTATCAAGGACCAGCACTTATAAGTTTAAGTTACGATTATCATAAAGATGACGAGGGTAATGGGCATTTACGTCTTCATCTCGTAAAACTTAATGCTACCAGCTACCTACGTCTACCTACTTACATCTCGAACGATCTACCCGTATTAAAGGACCGAAATAAACTGCGCCGCTCAGTGCAACATTTCCAAGCACGCAGTTATGAAAAATAAAGCAATGCTCGGCTGAAACACGTACCAAATGATTGTCGCGAAAATATTTCAGCAGATGTTTGAAGTAACTTCGAGGATTTTAATGAAACAGTTAGCAAATAAAGCAAAACCCGTACGCGACTGTGCGGGCTGAGTTTAATCAGAGGCAGTGCTCTCGAGACGAGGGCACAACTGTGCATCAGACGAAATTGTTTGAAGTCGGCTCGAGAGCTCGAGCCAGCGCGGCACTAGCACGACCGCCACTATTCGATTCGAGAGACGTTGACTCGTTACACTAATTTATTAGGACACAAAGTCCCGACGATCACGACTCCAAAACGTGCTGCGACAAAATTACAAAACATTACTTAACCAAACGTATTTAGGTACCTACTAAAACCAACACATGAAAATATATAGTTTGCTGTTAATTTGAACCCTATGTCATCATATAATCAACACCTATTAAAGCTTGTAAAGTAGCACTGAGGTATCCGTTTTCCAATTACTGGTTAATTACATACGTGTGCGCTGTAAAGGCTGGAAATCTTAATGAAAGTCACACATTATGCTTTTTGGAAATGAGAATTTACTTGACGCTTATAGAATGAACATGAAATTTGATATCGAAATTTGAAGTAAGCCGAGAGTTAACCATGCATTAAGATGTGAAAGAAAAGTTCCTTCGAAATTACTTCTCATTTGAAAGTCATGTTTTACAATCTCCATTTCATAAGACTTAAATATCCTAAAAACAACGTAAAATTTTGTTCATATCCAGATTTTCCGTTTGTAAATAAAAAGGTTTTTTTTTGTGGTCTTTCCCATATACTGATTGAATTTTTCTGGAAAATTCACACTATGAAGTTGCCAAAGTCTATAAATTGGAGGCACCATCTCGGAGCCTTATCGATATGTTTGCAATATTTCCACCCAAACACACGTTAATATTCGGGGCACGTCGTCGCATGTAGTCGGGCCATGCCGCCACCGCACCGCGTTGTGATGGGCCCCGCGCCCGCGTATTGTCCGCGCGACTTGCTACAAACGTGTCGTTTGGGCGCGCGCCAAATCTCAGTCGTGACACAAGCTACAAGTGTCAGACGTTCACTGCTGCCAGCCGTTTCTTCCCGACGGATGCATAATTGGGACAGAAATGAGGACGCGATTAAAAGTTTAAAATCATTTTCCAGTGAATAAAACAGCAACCATGTCTTAAAAGTCCGGGAAGCTTTCTTTGCAGAGAATTTTTCGTTTAAATCGCCATTGTGAACGTGCCGTTCGTTGAACAAAAAGTCGACGAACCCCTAAAGAATTGTTACCATGGTTAAAGAGAGGAAAAAAAATCGCTTCTATTCTTTGGCGTCTGCATATCTATAAAATGCACTGCAAAATTGCATCACTCGTCCCTCCGTCGCCCCTAGCCCTCTTGTCGGGAGTTCGGAGGGAGATCTTTTCAATTCGCCCCCTTGGACTTGGTTGCGCTGTTCGCCTTGTTGATGCGGTGATGTTATTCAATTCACCAGATAAATAATATTTTCTAATTTACATTTTTTAATATTGTGCTTTCAACGTAACTGCGTTAACTATAAGGTCTCAAATAGTTGTCAGATCTTATAAAATACGAATAAAATAAATTTAAGCAATTTGAGCAGTGACTTGTATGTCATAAAAATGATAATTACCGTAATGAATATGGGGACCACGTATTGAGAATTGAATAGGCAATAATTTTCAATCGTTTGATGACGTGAAACTTACTCAATACACGTCAAGCCATATTATACTTGTGATTTATATATTTTTATTCAATAACTTCCTTTGTAACGGTGGTGTCAGGTGAGAAACCATAATAATGTTCTAGCTCAAGCCGCTTCTTAGTAAACCTATTGTTTTTCAAGTGTCTTATAAAGACGATTTATCTACACAAGTTGATATTCGTAGAATGAATCTAATCACTGTACATACTTAATTTCAAGTGGTCAATCTCTTCTTTGTCCTTTCACGAGTAGATTTGTACTTAACACACAGTAGGCACATGAAATTATCTTTTAAAAACCTAAGATAAACTTTTAACATTGGTTTTCCCGATGAGAACCCAAAAGTTGATGAAAACAGTAAAGCCTCTTGTTAAATGGAACAAACTTTATTTATTGTATACCACGTTATCTACAACACCGGTAAAATGCACTGGTGGTGCGATGTATCCCAACAACATGGGCCAGTGTGTGGCGCGTCAGATGGCATGTCAAATGACGCACTCCTGGGAATATAAACAGTGGCCTGTTTGTCCCCGTAACACACACCTACGATACGTTCACACGCATACCATTCACGTTTCTTAATTGCTACTCAAATTAGTATTTCATAGAATTCAATTTACTTAGTCAACAGTTACTCAACTCCTAGGCATAATGATCGCCATGCACTGTAAATGCGATGTTTTAGAGCCATGATAGTTATATGATCATAGTTTCGGATAGGGATGCGTGGGACGTTTTATCTCTTGGGATAGGTCATTGACAGAGTGTCGGCAGTGAGGCAGTGTTGAACGTCGTATTATGATAAACATCGTAGAATTGAAAGGGAAAATCTGTAGGCGATTTAAATATGGATATTTATGTCGAACTGCTCCTATCCAATCACACTATTTCAGAATCGCTTAGATGAAGCTTTGACCCTGTTCTCCTAGTGTTTGTAACACCCAAGTCAAGATTATTTAAAGCAGTTTTTGCAGAACTTGGTTTGCGGAAAACATTTTTTTATTAAAAATCGGTGTAATACACCCTTAGAAAGTAACAATTTTGTTGCTGTTAGAGTACGCGTTTGTTTTTCGAACGACTATAACTAAACAAGACACACCACATCAAATCTAAGTTAACCTAGAACTGTTAGAAAAGCTTACCAATTTTGCATACACAAGCTACTGGGTATCTGTCGCGATTATCGTAGAGGATTCCAAAAGTATGTCGCCGCAACCACTTATGTGGCGACAATAAAACGCTTCTCGCGTCTATCCCCATCTGAGCCACTGATTGCGATCTACTCTATTTCTTGCGAACCTGCCAACACACTTATCCAGATATGTGCTGCCTACTCAAGTGAGCATCTTATTTATATGCAAAAAATGATCACTTAAAATGTAGAGACGAACGCAACGCTTTTTTTTTCCTTTAAAAAAGCATCTCAATTTTTTACTTGGTCGTAAAAATCTTGGCAGCCATGACGGAAAACTTTTCCTCCGAAACGTGTTCCCATATTTGTTGAAGCCGACGTGCAATTTTTCCTGTCGGATGTTTAACTTTATCGTTTGCTACAGTTTTAAAGTTTTATCCATGAATCACTTGAGAACAAGTTACCTAGCTTACAGTTAGCCACATTAACACTTCTGTTAGAACCATATTGTGTTTCTCAGAAAATAATTCAATGTGTTTTGACGATATTGTGTGTTTTCACGATATTCCAAAAATGTATCTACTTATTATGTCGTTTTTTTGACGAATCGTAATTAAATGACATGTTTTCTTAATGAACTTATGATGTGTCTTGAAATTAAATGATTAAGTACCTGCACTTTATACTCGTACATATGAAGATTTTAGAATATAACTAAGAAAGTATACTTCTAGACTAGTACTGGTTTAAGTAGTATGGTATTGTAAATTTATTGTTAAATTTATTTAATGTGATAAATGACTTAATAGCCTACTCCTGTAGGTACCACTACCTATTAGTTTATAAACTGCTACATTTAGAACTTTCCTAAAAAGGACATAGAAAATATACAAATATTATTGTATTAAATGGTTAATAAACACAAATTCTCAGTAAGGATGATAAATAAATACCTAATTAGTAATTATACAAAATAACGAAAACATTTTGTTTGTCCTTTTAAATTTTACTTATGGATATAAGTTACATCATACTCGTAGGTACTGATTGTACCTATATCTAAAATATTACTGGGTGGTTCTGCTCGTCATTTTCTTAATTAAAATAAAATGATGTTCGTCTAGACGCGAGCCAAGAGGCGCCTAGCTACCGCTATAATGGCCCCCCATTAACACTACTCGGTGTTTCAAACAGGATTATTTTAAAGTAACTACCTGCTTCCTGATAACCTTCTATAAATGCTGTAGAATCTATTTATTTCAAAACGATCAAAAGTATTTAAAAAAAAGTGAGTGGGCAGATTGACAATGATTCGGAGTAAAATACATTACAATTTTTGATCATACACAAGGAAAATTAATAAAAAGTAATGTTACTATAGTAACCAGCTATTAAATGCATGTTTTTTTAGCAAGGTCCGCGCATGCGTGTTAACCCTTCGCGTACTACGGGAGTGCGACCTTCGTAGGTCGGCGCCCCGAGCCCCGCCATTCAGTCCCCTGCCGGTCCTCATTGATTTTCGACCCACTATCATATGGAGAGGTCTACTAGAGCGCGAGGACCATCCATTCGGTTGATTTGGCAATATTAGTGGCACGTGCCCGTTGCATATCACATCAAGGAACAATATTCAGGAAGAGAACTGTCATGGCAACCGAAACTCACTCTCGCTACGAAAGTGAGGTAACCTATACGTGAATAGGTACGTACAAATATAATTATAAAAAAAATAGAAGTACTAAGTTTATTTGTTATAGTTCTAAAGAAGTGACCTTTTCAAAGAAAACATTCTGAGAAGATTTGTGATTCATTCAAAATATAAACTAGTTGGCGACTAATTGCATTTCATTAAGCAGAACTTGGTTTATTCCAATTCATTGATTGAATACTCGTAAACAATAACAGCATGTTTATTTGGCGAGTATTGTCATTTTGTGGTCGACCAGTGGTTTCTTTATGGCGCTATTTGTTTCAGTTTTAGTATCATTTATATAAAGACGTGACAAAACTATTTAGTTTTGGCATTTTCGTAATAAACAATAATAATTATTTCTTTGAAATGTATATGTGGTCTCAGTAGATACATACGAGGAAACCATATTAGGAAATGATAAATAATTAGGTAATGTATTATACATAAATCATTTACCCACTTATATTTTACAAATACCTAATTTGTATTATGTAGTGGATTTGATTTTGTTAAATTAATCAAGAGCCGCTGAACTGTTTAACTAATGAATGTCATCGCCAGATCTTTGAATTTATATTGCCTAGATAAAATTTTATTGATTTTGTTAGAGAGGTATCAAAATATATCTGCAAAAGTGGAACTATTCGATCATTGGCATTAAAATATGGCCACCAATTCGGGTCACCACTAGCGTCGCCAAAGATCGTTAAAAAACAAAAGCTTTTAGTTCAACTACGTTCCCATTACGAGGCTAGACGATAAAAGTTAAGGAAAAATAATATTCACGAGAAATCTCATTGATTGGCACTGGATCCATGTATTAAAAGGTCAAGCCAATGACCTCATCGACCTCGTATAGTCGGCACTCTAGGGTTACGTGCGCTACCTATACGTAGAGTGGTACCTGCGATAGGCGCTCGCGCACAATACCGTGCTACATAATAACAAATTCTGCGAATCAGCTTCATGATTCACAAGCATCCGGCTCCGCAGCATCTTTGTCACCTAAATCATTGATCAATGGACTCGGATAATTAAGAAAAAGCGTAGAGAAAGTACGCAGTTTTTTTTTTTTTTTTTATTTCTATTAATTTTAGGGACTTTTATGACGCACAGCGCATGTCAGTCCCATCGTAACCTAAAACAATATTAAAAAAAAGAGATCAATGTATCAGGGCCATAAAGTCGAACAACTTTCTTGCTTCATCTGAACTCGGTTTAGCTAGTAATCGGTGGAATGTACCTATGTCGTTCTTGTTCAAACTTAGAGCCCTGAACAACCTGTTCCTATCAGCCTCATATCGGACACATTCCATCAACAAGTGATGTATGTCCTCTATAACTCCACACACTTCACAGTTGGGGGAGGTAAGTACGCAGTTACTCATTTCTATTAATTTCTTCTAGCTAACTTAATTTCTACCCGTTGAAGCGCTATTCAGTTGACATCAGTTTGATAGAGCACTTATGAAGTTAAAAGCTTTCGCTAGCTTTTAGTGCGGAATAATAATTGATGAATGTCTTTGGAGTAAAAGTTATAAATGTTCTTAAACGTATATTATGTTAGCAGATAATTTATGTTCTTCTAATTTTCTAATGTGTTGACGATGAACCAGAAATTAGTTTTAACAAAATTTTAACACGCCCGCCGTCATTTTATAAAATTTTTCGATTGACTAGTAGAATTACTTTGAGCATAGCAACAAATGATACGCGCCTACCTACTAGTACTATGTATCTATAACCGGAGACAGTACATAAATGTATAATATAATACGATCAATTAATTTATAGCTATTACGTCTAGCCAGTTTTATCAATGCTTAGGTATAATTGTAACTTACGCAAGTTTACTATAGTTAAAATATTGTTTCAATACTAAAAGTTAGGACCTAAAGTTTAAGCATACATACATTTTTTTTATGAACGTTATTTTGATATCCATAAATATCTACGAAATAGATTCGTAGATAATTAACTTTTCATTATAACCTAAAAAATATTTACCTACTTTAGTTGGTCGACTAAACCCACCTTTCTAGGGATATGTAGCAGCTAATCTCAAGAAATGTGGGTAGTTTAAGGTCTTTCAAATGAGCAAAACGTATTGTTTTGGTTTGTTTACGAGTACGAAATAATATTTCCGATCTGTAATTACTATAATGACGCATAACGGAGGATTAGGTACATTAAGGAAGTTCATAACTATTAGGGAAGTTGTCATTTGGTACAGATTTTAGACGTTAAGTGCACAAACTCGTGCGCAGGCATGACGTAGCCCTTCGCCTGACTCACGCACACAAACGACTGGTTCTAATAAATTAAATACATTTATATTTAACTTGTTTTCAATGGCTATTATTTCGATCATTACGTCTGGACTCATCGAAGCGAGTACATGTGCAATTGGTTCAATTACGATTACGCTCTCAGAATAAACTCGAGCTTTTGTAGTACTTAACTGATTTGAATTGTTCAAGTGAAGTGTTTTGAAATTAATTGTTCAAGATGTGTAAATGCAGGAGATACATTGAAGTTAGAAAAATTACTTCCATTTGGACTAATCCGGTAAATAATTATGAATTTAATTTCAAACTTTTTAAATTGATCTACAAGTATCTTTTAGATTTTTTCGAATTGCGTTTTTTGAACTTTCCGCTCCTTTTTTTATTTTTTGAAAAAGAAAGGGCCTAATAATTACCCTACTTAATTATTGACATGACAAAAAATTTGCCGGTTCACTGTCGGCTCCCTGTTATCGGTTGCATAAATGATTACATTGATCGGAAACGGACATGGCCTGCCCCAACACGCGTCGCCCACAATCTCTCGTTGCACAATGCGATCCGTCATTATCGGCTGATTTAGGACGCCCCCGTTCCGTTGCAGCTGCGCAGACGCAGCATATGCGCCCAAACGTGGGCGGGTGCCGAAGCTTAATATGAAAATTATGGGGACTGGGTGCTGCCGTTTCTGTTTTGGCTTTAATGTTCTTATGTATGATTGATCATATTTGCAATATGACAGCAAGTGGGTTCCGTTTTGTAGACACTTTGCAAGCTCGTACTTGATGCACCCAGTGTATTGTTTAAAAGCTGTAGGTAGTCAGTCCAGTACTTACTAAAATCGCATTGACTTCATTGTTAAAAGCTAAAGAGTTTGGACTTTAGCTAGAGATGATTCAGTGGGTGTTAAAGCAAGAAGTACATTAGTCATGAACTGTTTTTTCGTATGATCAATCAGCCTGGCAAAGTAGGTAGAGAGTAGAATACAATACTTAAAATAGCCTTCTCCTAGAACTCTACGGGCCAGAAGGATCCAAATGAAATAAATGCCCAAAACTGGCGAAGTTCGGTTAAATACAAAAAAATAATAATTAAGCATTACTTAATTAATAAAAACTTTTAACATTCATTGTTTTTTAAAAGCATACCCTGATATTTCTTAATGCTAATAAGGTTCATTTCACACTGCTGATAAAATAAGATATAAAATAGATTTAAGGAAGATAAACCCAAAAGTATGCTGAACACAGTAAATCCTTTTAATCTTAACTACACAACAAGATTAGGGAAAATGTTTATTTTTTGGCTACTTTATAAAAATGAACTTGAAAGTTATAATTTGTAAGCTCGCTTGGAGAAGACGGAATAAAAGTTGAGGATAGCTCATGATTAACTGTTGAACCTTTATAACTGAGGAAAGTCGTTATAAAGCCAGTTAGCGAGTCAAGATGACGGTTTAATGGTGGTTGGTGGGTTTCTCTTGAAATTGTATCAACCGATTTCTGTTTTGAAACTACATTTTCAGTCAGTATCAGGCTATCTTTTAATTGCAGGAAGCAAATTCTACTAATACAACATCAACATGACGTAGATAAATATTGTACATACTAAGAATTTACAATGATACTTTTAATAACTGCCTCATTACATCAAGAAGAAATAAAAACTTTTCCAACTGTAGCAGACAGTTGTAAAAGTTTTCACAATCTACGCTCTTCTTAAAGTGGGTTGTAACAACTTTGTTATCCTTGTTACAGTGCATGGCGCGCGCGTTGTACGACAACATAGCAGAGTCGCCGGACGAGCTGGCGTTCCGGCGCGGCGACCTGCTCACCGTGTTGGAGCAGAATACCGGCGGCAGCGAGGGCTGGTGGCTGTGCTCGCTTAGAGGAAGACAGGTAAGCTATCTTAGAACTGCAAAACCTTCGATCGATGTATTGAGCCTTTTTTTTTAGCGTGGTAAAAAATGAGTCCAGGGCAGAGCGAGAGGGACTGACTCGTACGAACTAAATCTACTGTGTCTTCAATAGCCCTTTACGTTCCGGGGTCACGGTAATTCGTGAGTCCCGCGACCCCGGCAGAGTTTGACTCTCTAAAGGGTCGGTCCCCCGTCATAATTGATTGCCGCCTGAAATAATACATAGGCTTCCATTTGTCCCGGTTTTATCGGTCTCATTATGAGAACAAATGTCCAGCAGTAGACTGCTGGCCATAATAATTATATTAATCTGCAGAAAAGAAGTAGGCACTTGTTATGAACTTGAGAAATAAGTTTAGTGAACGAGCCTGCCCCATAGAGCGCTACAATAGTACGCGCATCATAGCACTTGCTTTTTATTTATACCTTGACTGCTAAAAGCTTACCTTATTGGATACTTCAGACAGAATCTAAACACAAACGTTTTCTTATAATTTTATCTAAGAAAGTGGCAATGAACAAGTCACGCTTTTAGCGACTCTAACAAATGATGGCGGTACATCCAAATAAGGGATGGACTATCACTTAGAAGTGACAAGTTCAAGCAAACAATGCAACTGTTATTTTTTGCAGAGTTATGTCAAGTAATGCTAATTGAATACAAACACTTAACACCGAGTCCCATTCATAAAGTTCTACGACATAAATAATAGTAGCTTAATTACGCTTATTGTTTCCTGAACGTGCATTATCTTAATAGTGACGCATCTCACGTCCATATTTGCCTACGACAGCGTCACGGTCAAAGTTGATAATAACAATATTGTTCTAAAGGTTATTCATGGTAAACTCGCGTCATTTTCAGGGAAAATGAACTTCTCAAGGCAGGATGTTTGTGTACGTGATGTTGTGTGTATGGTGGCTGTAAACATCACGTAGACACTTATGGGTATACCTATCATATTGTTTGCCTTTAGAAACTCCTTGTTTACCATATTATTACATTCTTGTAATAAACACAACTCGGGGGATTTTAACTCCGATCATAACCTACACTGCATTATTTCAAGAAATTAATTATAATTTTTCGCTTTTTCAGGGAATATGTCCTGGAAACAGATTGAGGATAGTAGCTGGCGTGTTCGACGCCAGCGGCGCGATGCAGCGGCGGAGGGCGCGGCCTCCGCCACCCGTCGCTCACCAACCCATGCCTACACAGCAGTCGCCTGCTTTTACAAAAGTAAGTTCACATCCTTGAGGGGAATAAACTTAAACTATTCCCATCATCAAGATTTTGTTCTAATGCTACGTTTTTCCATCAGATCGAGGAATGTTCACACTACGACGTGCCTCGCGCACCCATGCCAGTGCAACGCATTGGCATGTACGACTGTCCCCGTCCCCTGGTGGATTGGTATGACGCACCGCGCGCTCCGCGGCCGGCCAGTGCTGACTCTGCGTGTAGTGGCACGGGCTCCCTGGCCTCGGCGACTTCCAGCGCTTCAGCTAACTCCGGCAGTTCGGCTCACTCGGCTGCTTCCGCCTCCAGCACTTATGATGTGCCGCGGTCGCGTGCGCTGCCATTGCCATGTGATGCGGCGCTCGAAGCACTCGATAGGTTACAGGTTGGTAGACAGTTTGCAGCACAGTTAAAGAATTTAATAACTCAAATAAGAACTCTAGATAGTGTAGTCATCGTTTGATCTTTCCCTGTAACATCTATGTGGAACAAAAGACAAGGCTTAACACTTCTTTCCTCTGTGTGGTGCAGGAGGAGGCGTCAGCAGCGGTGTCCCGTCTGCTGTCGTACGTGTCGCCTGGCTGGCGGCGGCGCGGCGCGCTGCGTGCGCGCGTGCTGGACGTGCGCGTGGCGGGCGCGCGCCTGCGGGCCGCGCTGCACGACCTCGCGGTATTCGCAGACGCCACGCTCGCCAACGCTCATGATGCACAAGATAAAGGTAAGAGAATCTTTTTCCTACTCCTCCACTATTCTTTTCTGGTTAATATCGATGCAGGACCCAAAACAGGACTTCATTGTCTCGGCGCTTTCTGGTTCTTCCCAACAGTGGCATTCTGGCTTTTTCTGATGGGTTTTTCCCAAAAAAAAAAAGAATCTGCGTTTCACCATAGCAGAATGCTAAAAGATGTGTAAGGTCGACCTTGTTATTTCTGACATCCAATGAATATATGCTACCTCCTCCATTATGTTCACCTTGTTCGTATGGTGTTGATCTTGAAAACGTACCCGACCATAATTTTCTGACGAAAGAGAATGATTTGCATAACTATAGTGGTGAGACTGTGAGTCACAAACATACCTCCATTTTTAAACAAGGTGATGATAAATGGGATATTTTTGAAACTTGTCTTAGGTCATCTGAATCATTGGCAGGTTTTTTGTTGAATCAACTTTATCACGCAATACTATTTTTTCCAGGTATCGCAGTAAAGCTACGTCCACTTGTGAAGGCGTTGAAGGACGCGGAGCGCATAACGCACGAGGCGACGAGCGCCCTGGACGCCGGGGACTGGGCGCCTGAGAGACTGGAGCGAGACCGGGAGCCCACGGACGGGACTGAGGACGCACTCGACCAGCTCGTGTCGTGTGCACGCTCCCTTACTGAGGACGTGCGGAGAGCTGCCTCCTTCATCAACGGAAACGCATCGCTGTTATTTAGGTAAGCCACAATTTTATTTTCGGAACTGGTAGAAAAATGTTCAATATTATATCATCTTCTTTGTCTTCTTCTTTTGTCTTCAGCATCTAAAAATATCTTTATTTCCAGGCGGTCACCTGCAGTACCAGTGCCAGAACATGAGTGGACAGAGGAGTACGATTATGTAAGACTGGAGTCCCGCACAGCAGTGGGACGACGCAACGCAGAGATTAGGGCTGCGCTGCCTGACAAGCTCAGGGCTTCCTTCGACGCGCTCGTGAGAGACGCTGATCATGCGGGCGAGGTAAGATATCAAAACTGAATAATTTAGGTTCTATGAGATCCGTTTAGTCTTACATGAAGTGGTATTACTTCTTGAAGATCCTTTAACTTAAGCGAATTCGTGGCTCAGTTTACATGGCTTCAACAAACGTGTCACTCCTGTCTCTCATCTTTTCGTTACTTATAAAACTGTAATTTGTGTAGGTAAGCGCAGTAGCCGCGGCGACCCGGCTGCCAGCCGACGACCGGCAGCTGGCCGCGTTCTACGCCGCGCAGGCCGCCACGTACGGAGCGCACCTCGCCACCGCCGTGGAGGCCTTCCTGCGAACCATCGAGATGGGCCAGCCTCCAGACGTTTTCCTCGCACACGGCAAGTTCGTCGTGCTCAGCGCACATCGGATCGTGCACGTCGGCGACACAGTACACAGGTAATTCATGTTTCCAATAGCAAGCGGTCTGACAAAAAAAAATCAAAAACAGACACTAAATCGCTAAACCAAAAATAAAGCGGAAAATAAATGACTTACCTTTCGTCCATAGGAGTGCCCGCCATGCTGGACTGAAGACCCAAGCGCTGAGATGTTCCGACGCACTATCGGACGCCCTGGCGGCGACCGTAGCCAAGACTAAGGCGGCAGCGCAGCAGTTCCCGTGCGCCGGCGCAGTGGCCGCCATGGCGGACGCGGCGCGCTCCCTAGCGGCGCGCGCGGCCGAGCTGCGGCGTGTGCTGGTGCGCGCGGCCGACCCGCCCGCTCCGCCCGACGCGCCGCCCGCTCCGCCCGAGCCGGTGACGCCGGTGCCGCACTCGGCCGGCACCACGCCGCACACGCCTCTCACGCCGATCACGCCGATCGCCGCGCCCGCCTCGTCGCGCGCCACTCTACAGATATAGACTGTACGTACGGACGCGAAGTCCGTGTGGCTCGATGCCGACCAGATGCCTCGGAGGACGAGCTCGGGCTGGAAGCTTCTGCTTCGCAGTCCAGGTCCTCGGGCCCCCGGCGAGGTGATGAGAAGACCTCCGTGTGCCGGGCGTGGTTATGTTTTCACCTCGCCTCCGGGTCGTTGTTTAGATACGCTAGGCCCGGCGTCCGCTGTGCCGTGACGCGAGTTCGGGCCGAGTGGACGCCCCTGTGGCACCCCCTATGAGTGTAGCATTACCAAAGAATCCGAGATGGGCCGAACGATGCCTATCGACGTAGACTGCCGGTACGATGAAGAGTAAAACGCAGAGTTTCTATTTAAATGTTAGTATTTATACCGTTACGATAAATCGAAGGCTGCTACTAGAACTTTTAGTTTGTGAAGCGTTTCGCCGCGACCTAGCAGGGCGAGTTTAAAGTTGCTGGATGCTCATTTTGCCGTAGTGAGTTGAGTTGTCCGTCCAGTTTTATACAATTTTGCATCAGTACCGTATTCGTAGAACGAGTTAGTGAATTGTAATGTGTGTCATTGATTCTGTCGAGATGTATTCAGACATTTTACTTTCATGACTCTCACGTGGTGTTTGTTACGTTACAAAACTTTGAACTTGAAAATGTGGGGATGCAGACAATATTGCAAGTGAGAATTAATCGTATGTGTTGATACATATATGCCTGTGCTAAAGAAACGCTGTTGCGATGTCTGATCGCTTTCTTGCTATTTCAACAAGCATTTGTCAAGTATGAAGCGCAGTGGTGCGCCTAAATCATGTTTCAACGTTTAGTCAGCTAATCTCGATAGATAAATTAATATAATAATGAATGTGCTACATGTTATGATCATGCCTACTACTAGCACTATTGAGATAATGAATTGGACCATAAGTGTAGACCTATAGGTACATTTTGCCTACTTGTGGGAGTTTAATGCTAGCCGTAATAAGGACATCTAATACGTCGCATAAATGAATTTAACAGTGACAATATTCTTTTACTATTAACGACTAATTAATTGTTTGAATGTTCCTTGTAAATGGCTCAAGTTGACAACGAGTGTTGTATCAGTACCTATGTTGTATGTTGTAACATTCGTGTAGAGGTCAAGTAAAAACATTCCCTGGAGGGGAATGTTTTCATTTGCCGCCGCGACTGACTCAACAGCTCAATTATACTAAATTATGTTAAAGCTCACCTTTATATACTACTTGTGGCTTGTCATTACTTAACTACTTACCGCAATAGCGTTACTGTATGTACGTACCTACGTTTTGTACTCTATACATATGACACTAGTAGATAGACGTAGGATATGATATCAATGTAAAAAGCATGTTGTATATTAGCGATGTGTAATATATTTTAGACGTTGTAGTTTAGTTAGGTATAGATGAAATTGTACAAATGCATATTAATAATTTTAATATTGAATTATAATTTAATCATCTTGTAAAACGCAATCAAGTAAAATATACAAAATTTTCGTATCTATAACTTTGTCTTAATCATTACTTATTACTCCGTTACCTTTCCTTTTCAGGCTTCTTTTTTGTCACATCTAGCACTATTGCTAGTTAGCAATAGTGCTTTATAATAGTTAGGTAGTTACCTACTAATAACTGCTCCAATAATCAATGTAAACAACAAAAACAAAACAAAATAAATAAATTCTATTTTATGATTTTTTGAGGTGACTATTAGTGAAGAACTCAATAAATTATGGTTTTGTGGAAAAAAGTAAAACTTACCCATATAGAACAAACTGTAAATCCATTTTTTTATCATCGGGGTCAATTTACTGGAGGATGTTTTATGAGAGACGATGATAAAAATACATATTATGTCGATTCATGTAGCAGTTGAACAAGAAATCCCAATAAGGCGACAGAATTTTACCTCTATGAGACACAATCTGTTGATTAACCTGAAAAATGACATGACGAATGATAGTTCAAAGAATCATCTGAAGGTATCAATATTTTAATAATTACGTTATTTAATATTTAAAAACAACAACTTCATTTCACATTCTCCATATACAGTGTGAGTCTTTATAATGTGCACATATCGAAATGAGGGAATCTATGCTTAATTTTATCGACGGAAAAAATGTTTAAAAAAATCTAAATATTTATTTATATTTTTTATCTACCTGCTAAACAATGTGCGTAGCTATGCGTTGGGCCTTTCTTTGAAATTCGATAAAAAATGTTGGGGTTGAGTTAAAAACATGCAATTTTTACCGTTAGGTTCCTAATACAATGAAGAATAACTTAAAGTTATAAAAAAAGAAGGTGATGGGGCATGATATTGAGAAATTTTACAATTTTTGTAAAAATTAATGAAAAAAAAAACAGATTTTTGCCAAAAAAGAATTTCTATTTTTGATAATGGCTATTTTTTTTCCATCATTTTTATTTTATGACTACACCTAATTACTTCCGAACATTATGGAGTTTGTTTCATCGTGATAAATCGTTTAGTTTAAAAGTTACACAGTTTTGTATACACTGGGGTCACAAAAGCAAACAATTTTTTTTAAAAATCCATAAAAAATGTAAATAAATATTTAGATTTTTTTTAACATTTTTCCGTCGATAAAATTAAGCATAGATTCCCTCATTTCGATATGTGCACATTATAAAGACTCACACTGTATTTTAAAGCAATTATTCCTCTTATAACTTTTTACAACTTTGTTCAATTCTTACAATAAATATACAAAACCTACTTACTAAACTAAAGATAAATCAGGCTCATGTGTTACTATTTTAAACTTAAATTTTGACTTTCTAAATAAACAATTACTAAATTAAAGTGAGCTCCGCATTTGTTGAATCAGCTACGTGTCAACAGCTATAGTCCTCGCCATATAAGTCTGGAATAAAGGTCATTGATCCTAATAACGCATCGTTAGAATTCAATTATACCATCGTTCAAATTTCAAAATAAAATGTAAGGTCACGGTCGCCTCTTACCACGATTCCTTTATTTTGATCGTGTTACGACACTTTCTTTAAATTTTTTCGAATGGTTTTGAAATATTGGAATACATTGGTACACGAGGGTCAACGAATTTTATTCTACACTTCTCTGGCTCAAACTATACAAATAAATTTGAGGGTAAAGATCCTCAGGGCTTGTCCCAATCACCACGTCTTGACGTCGCTCGTTAACGTGAAACGATGTGACAGCGTCTGACGTTGCGGCATGCTGACGTGTATATTTACGACACGGCTAATGCTTTGGACGTCACGAAGGGGCCAACGTAGAACGGTGCGCTGTCGTGAACGTCACGTGACGATGGGGACAATCCAAAGGGCAAGTACTTCCAAAAAATCAGTTTCAAGTGTGTTTTAACTGTTTTTACCGGGCCAATTCTAGACCGAAAAGTGGTCAGAAATTAATGAATATATGTTACGGCCACATGCGGTGCATGCATCTAAGGTTAACCGCATGTGGTCGGCTGTACCTAGTTGTAGCCCGCTATAACTAAGTGCAGCACTTCGGCTATTAGCCGTACAGTACCCGGCACGTAAGTTGGCAAGATTATGGTGTAGTGGGGGTAAGTTTGCGCATCGCATTTAGCGGCACGCAAGTGCAAGCGAGAGCGCGTATACTGGATGCGAGGGGGAAAGACGAGTGACGCACCAATTGCGTGCGCGGATCGGCACTACCTCATACCCCGCGACACGCATGACCACCAAAGAGATCTAAAAAATGACTTCTGCGCATCTAACGACTCTTGCCAACTTACGTGCTGGCCACTGTAATAAATACAACACAAACAATTTTCATAATTTCCAAGGATTTCTGCTGATTAAAAAAAAAGTTTGATGTTGGTAGCACTAAATGTAAAATGTTCACTGGCAACACTTTCAAGGGGCGTGGTATTGGTGAATGTAGTGTTGCGCACGCGTCTCTTCCGCCGTATAGGCAAGTGCAGGGTGCGCGGGGGGAAGCTTCATCTCTGCAGCTATTGCCTCTAGTCTTGCGGTTCGAAGTTTTAACGAATTTTCTCTAGCCTTACTCTCACGTTCCACGGCATCTGCTTGTATTAAATCTTCTATCCTTTTTCTTTTCAACTGTAAATTAAACAAGAATATAAAACACTTGGATTTCTCAAATGTTTATAAAAAGATGATGAACTAAAGCTTTACCTTTTCAGTTTCCAATTTGTACTTCAATAATTGTATTTTTAATCTTATAACTTCATTATTTTCTTGAATGGAACCTGAAATAGAATTAAATTACTTTTTACACTATTGGAACTTAAATTAGTTATAGAAGGCGTAAGTATATTGAAAACGAATCATTGATAAGTTTCTTTTTGCAATGAGTTTCTATTTATATTCAGTGAGTGAAGGACTGAAGATAATATGAATTTCATATTGTTTCTGACATGAGAATGTTCAGAAGATTATAACGCCACCTATGACGCACACAACTGTCGTGGAGTGGCCCATCAGATACAACACTCGTCTCGTCATAATACGATCTTTTCAAGGGAGTACGAAGGAGAGTACCTATTTTGGGTTATCATTACGATGCGTTACAAGGACGAGAAAAACATGATACGTAAATTTTTTTATAATATGAAAATGTAGGGTATAAAAACTCCTCGCGTGTTCCAAAAAAAGGACATTTTGCCACTTTCCGGGACTTTCCCCAACACAGTTGAGATTTTTGATCACCTTGATCAAAATTGTTACTAGGGTGTTACGTAGGAAGGGACGGGTAATATGGAGGGAGCGAGGAAGATTAAAAAAATGCGTAACATAATTCTTAAAAACCCCCTTTACATACCTAAATCACTGTTGAGAACAGTGCTCAAAGGGTCCATGATATTGTTCTCATCACTGTTCGATTTAGTATCAGGATCAGCCTCTACGTAATCGTCACTGTCGTTGTCTGCGTCCATGCTGCTCTGGGACTCAAATAATGGCTCTGATTTGATTTCCTGCAAAAAAAAGATTAGTTTACACTGAATCTTATTTCGTATTTGGAGTGTGCTACGAAAGGGCAACTCTGTTTTGCGATATTTTTATATAGCAGCTACAAACATTAAACAAATTAAAATTCATTCAATGTTTCATCATCATCATCATCATCATCATCATATCAGCCGTAAGACGTCCACTGCTGAACATAGGCCTCCCCTTTAGACTTCCAGTAGGACCGGTTGTAAGCGGCCTGCATCCAGCGTGATCCTGTGGCCTTCATAAGATCGTCTGCCCACCTAGCGGGTGGACGTCCTACGCTGCGCTTGCCGGTGCGTGGTCTCCATTCGAGAACCTTACGGCCCCATCGGCCATCAGTTCTGCGTGCTATATGGCCTGCCCACTGCCATTTCAACTTGCTAATTCGTTGGGCTATGTCGGTTACTTTGGTTCGTCTACGAATCTCCTCATTTCTGAGTCGATCACGCAGAGAGACTCCGAGCATAGCCCTCTCCATAGCTCGTTGGACTATACTGAGCTTACTAATGAGGCCCATACTAAAGGACCACGTTTCGGCGCCATACGTCATCACTGGTAACACACATTGGTCGAAAACATTCAATGTTTATTATAAAGATAATTTTATTACGAACACGCTAGTTTAGGGTTGTTTACGAAAATTCTATAATATAAAAATGGATCGCAAAATGTGTTGCTAAGCTCATAACTTGAAAACGACTGAACCAATTCGGATAAATATTTTTTTGTTGTGTTAGTAACCATCGGGACCGGGTTTTAGAGGATTTCCACCCGTGCGAAGCCGGTACGGGCCGCTAGTTGTTCATAAAACATAGTTGCTTCAAAGAAAGAACTGGGTCGAATAAAGTGTAACACAGAGATAGACGGACTTAACTGAATCTGTGTCTGTGTGACCAGTTGAATGCAATAGATTGACATGCCTTAGGTATATTATAATTTGAGCCGTGTAGTAGGTATTTATGTATGTCTCTACTTTTCAATTCAGCATTATAGTCGTAATATTATGTATGTATGTATATTAGGTAAAAAAAGTAAAATATAAAATGCTTACACTACCGGTTTTTTTTGGCTTTTGGTCACTGTTGTTAAAATGCTTGAAATATTTTTTAATTTTATTACTTTTTACCAGTCTCCTCATATTTGTAAACTTCGTGCGCAATACTTTAGTGGAACGTTTTTGTGGGCTAAGTTTGTTGTACGAACTTGTTATCTGAAAAATAAAAAGGAAATATTATGTGTTTTGGTTTGTTACATCTATTCAAAAAGAATAAGTTGTTCCTCATACACCTTCGAATGGCGCGAGATAAATCAATAAAACGAGCCTAACAGATAACAGATTCAAACTAAGGTAATAAATGATAGAAATAAGTAGTCATTACCAAGCCAAAGCCAAGCTTATGTCAGTGCTTGAGAATGTCAGGAATTTGGCTTGGCTTTGGCTTAGTAACAACTATTTATCCACGCCCCAGAGTCATACTAAGTCAGATTCAAAGTCAGACAGAGAGGGTCAGATTCGGTTAGACTCAGAGATTTAATTTCATAGTGTCCAACTCAGGAGCAACATTATTTTTTATTAAGATCACATACTTTAAATCCCAAAAGCCTATCAAATAATTGTTTGCTCCTTTGGTAAAAAATCTAATACTTTTACATCCTCAATCAGTTCTGTACCACTAAAACAAGTATCTAAATTAAGAAAGTTAAAAAAAGTTATTGTCTTTGCCTTACCCTGTCCCAAGCTCGATTTTTTAATTTATTAAAGCTAGATGTGTTCATTTTTGAAAATACTACACTTTTCTCCTGGCGCACACAATGTAGCAATAAATTGCATTCATTCAATGAAAAGTTCATTGACCTGTTTACACACCTTAAAAAAAACAATAATTGCAATTGGATAATCATGCTTGAGTGACCATTAGGCAGCTATCTTATTGGCGTTTTACGAGTGTTGGCATCTCTATGACGTTTGCGTAGTATCAACGCTGCGCACACGTGACATTGACCCCGTGAGTCTCTAGCCGCAAGCGAATCGCCTTGCGACCTATAATCACGGTGTCCTGCTGTCTATGTGGGTACTCAAATAGTTTCTTATGCGCGATGTTAACAAGCACTTTTGACTATCCAAAAGTGCCTGTAAGTGGCCTACTTGAAATAAATGTTTTGATTTTAACGTCGCAATCAGTCGCGTCTGTGCAGCGTTGGCGCTGCGTAGAAGTCGGAAAGGCGCCAACGCGCGTAAAACGCTAGTGGCATAGTGGCCTTTCTTGATAAAAATATATTTTATAATATTTTATTGTCTTTTTATTCTTAGTATGCAAGAAATACTATTTTCCTTACCTCTCATTTTTCTTAACAACTTCATCTGCAAATGAAAGCAGAAACTGTTTTTAGAATATTCCATTCAATTAGGTACTTCATAATTACTGAAAGTTAAAATTTAATTTAAATAATCCATTATTTACAAACCCATAGAAGAGTCATTAGAATCCTTGTCTTGATTAGCATCCCAGTGTCCTACTGTAGATGGTTTATGATTTTCTGTTTCTGTAAATATAAAAGAGGAATGGACCATAAACTATTTGAACACTTTGTGATTTATTTATGTCGGTTTTCAGAGCATTTCTGGTAAAAATTTTGAGGCTTTTCAATTTGGCTCAATCCAGGCCTATATTTTTCATACTTATATTTCAAATTAATTACCATTTAGGTCTTCATCTGAATCCACAGGATCCTCCACAGCACCGGAGCTGTTCTCCACTTCACACATCATAGCTACCAACTGACCGGTCACCTCATCAGACACACTGTAACTGGTGTCCATCAGATTCTTGCACACACTCCTAGCGCTCCTCTTCATATTATCCAATTTTATTTTTAGACAGTCTACACTTCTTTTGTGGCCGAAACCTTGTCTGTTGAATGCCTTGGTTATTTTCACCCATGCAACTTCTTTGGCATGGCAGGCAGCGCTAGTAGTCGATTTGTTGAATATTGTAGTCTTATATTTTTCAACTAGGTTCAGTAACGACTTTACTTCTTCTGGGCTAAATGTAGGACTCCTGTGTCGACTGTAAATTAAATTCTAATATGATTTATTGAATGTAGATGCAGTAGCAACTGCTACTTGGTGAATACTAGCCGGCTGAGATTTACTGGTTAAAAACATTTTGAATTACTTACGAGAAAGCAGGTGCCTGTTCTTCCTGGCTATCATCTTCCATTATTATTATTTTTGTGATGAAGAAGTATTTTAAGTATTATGCTCTCACTTATATTTCAAACACGACATAAATAAAAAGATCGGTCGGACTAAAACAAGAATAAGAATCGAATAGAATTATTTTTGTTTTGACGTTTTACTTTTGATGGATAGAATTTGTTGACAACCAATTGACAACTGACAGACAGCAGATAGACCAATAAGCCAATAATGGAAAACCATTTTTTTTTGTAGATTTTATTTCCTTCACATGGAAAGGCAAAAGCCTGATAGAATAAAAATAGACCGAAGCAAGGAAGCGCGACGGCAAACTTTAGGTTTCTGTCAGAAAAAAAAAGCTCGCTGAAAGGCTGGCTTACTGCATACATTTTGTATTTGTTAATACTATAAATAGTATATAATATCTTTCATCACAATTATGTACGGCTCCCCGGCTCCCATAAGCAACTGACAGATGCAGACAGATGTAATATGCAATACTCTAGAAGGAAAGCCACTACATAACTTTTTCCTGTAACTTTATGTCAGCGTGAAGTCAGCTATTACGCAGTCCATACTTTAAATCTATGATTTGTTTACATACTGACCAAAGACAAGTACGTTATCTTTTAGTCTGGCTCAAGCTCAAGGGCTTTACGCTCTAAAAATCATTTTGGAACGTAATAAAATTGAATTATGACAATTTGTTTTCGGACGAATAAATTATTGTCACAATTTAGAGGTTAGATTAGTAGAAAATCTTAAATTTGAAGAAAAACAAGTTAAAAAAGTACGTAAAATTGAATTTTCTTTAAAGTTTTGGGCAAATTTCGTCTGACTTTAGTACTCCTATATATTTAGTAATTAGACTTTCATACAAAGGACTTCGGTATTGCACTACAAGAACCAAAATGGCGCAGTAAAAATTACGAGCAATAAACTCGGCTCACGTTAAAAATCTGACACGCTTCATATGACTGATAATTTTAAGTAAAGAGATAGTGGTTGTTCTGGTAAAGTGGATGCATTAACCTCGTGTTCATAATTATTAACCTATGCTTAGTGAGATATGAAGGAAGTGATATTAGCTATTATAACCTTCGTATGTAGTGTATTCTTAGTTTTTATCTTTGTGTTATTTTGTAAGTAGCCCAATATGCTTGTTATTTCTATATGTTACTAACTGATTATCGTAAAAATACGATAATTTCAAAGTTGTCCAGTGCTGTCATGTATGACATTGTTATTGTCCTTTGTTCCAGGTTGGTACATTGTGTGGAAGTGTTGTTTGTCGAAGTTCCGATTCGTACGTGAGCTGCTAGGTGGTATGTCAGATAGCCCTCCAGCATCTGAGATCAGGCAGCCAAATAAAACTAGGAAGATTCGAAGGGAATAATTAAAATGTAAGTAATTACTAAGTACATGATTGTAGCTTAACAAGACAATAGTTACAACACCAGAAACTGGACGAAATCTTGCTTCTAGATCTCTGCTTTCACTGAAATAGTATTTTTAAAAGTTTGAAAATGATAATTATTGTCGGTCAATATTACTTTTGTTAAAAAAAATCTAAATATTTCCAGAAAAAATCAATATGAACATCCGGTGTGCTCGACCCAGCGACCTGATGAACATGCAGCACTGCAACCTGCTGTGCTTGCCCGAAAACTACCAAATGAAGTACTATTTCTACCATGGACTGTCATGGCCTCAACTCAGTTACGTGGCTGAAGATGAGAAGGGACACATTGTTGGTTAGTTGTGGGGTATTAGTTGGACATATGCTGTATAATATTATGATGAGCTGGTTCTTCCTCCTTTATGATCCCATCCCATAAATAAGCAGATCCCTAGTTATATAGTAGTTCATGAGCCCACATTTGTGGACGTAAGGGAGGTTCAAGTCCTTTGTAGTGGAATATCAAAACTTGTGTTCACCTTTTCTCAAATTATAATTATGCAGTGTCCTGTGTGAGCGACGAAGACAACGCAATGCAATTCAATTTGACCTTGTATTTGTCGTTTACGCAGGATACCTTGAGTGTAAAAGAACTGTTATGAAATTATGTTTTGATTTACTTGCTTGTTGCCCATACTAAATGAATAAGGTCTTAGCTGATTATGATTATATACAATACACCTTAAACATTTCTGTGTGATTGGGGAAAATTACATAGAAATAGAACTAAGTTTTTATTTTATTTGTTAACAGGCTATGTATTAGCTAAAATGGAAGAAGATGGTGAGGACAACCGTCATGGACACATTACCTCTTTGGCTGTGAAGAGGTCTCATCGTCGCCTAGGACTTGCACAGAAACTTATGAACCAAGCTTCACTCGCTATGGTTGAGTGTTTTCAGGTAAAAATATTAACTGTGACTGTCAAACCACATAAACTTAAAGATCTGTTGGACACTTTCTAACAAAAGTGTAACTGCAAAACAACCCAAATGCAATTTTGCAGTTGACAGTTTTATTAGACAAGTGTCCTACAAATGTTAAACTTTTTTGTAGTAAGATGGAATATGTTTACAAGTATGAGAAATCTATACAAAGCTTCAAACTCCATATCCAACGAGGCAGATGTAGTCTGGTGTCTTGATCATAACTCTCGGAATTTTCTTTGTTTTAAACTTGAAGAGAACTTTATTTCCATCCATCCGTCTATTCCATCTATTTGACATTGCTAGTTGTCTTTTTGTTTGAAAACTGAGTTATGTCTACTAAAATGCAACTCAATACTTATTTTGATAGTAAACTTTTTTACTTTGCTTTTATTTCAGGCTAAATATGTATCCCTACATGTAAGGAAAAGCAACAGAGCAGCGCTCAATTTATACACCAACAGTCTTGGTTTCAAAATACTCGAGATTGAGCCCAAGTACTATGCTGATGGTGAGGATGCGTACTCCATGATGCGAGACCTAAGCGCCTTCGTAGCAGAGAGCAAGACAGAACTCCCGCCCATAGAGAACTTGGAAATCAAATCTGAATCTGCAATAATATCACAGTGCTAAAATTTTATTTATGTAAATAAAGCATTTACTTAACAGTAATTTTATACGACTTTTATTGTTCTTTTATCATTCATTGCCTGTCAGTCTTTTAAAAATAGAGCAGTCTAAAAACTAAATAAGAAGCAAAGCTAAATGTGAAAAGGAGTGACAACTACGTGCACATCATACAAATATTTGTTCCATGCAAGGATCGAACCCGCGACATCTTGCACAGCAGTCGATCATCAGCCACTGCACCAATTGTGTAAAATTGTCGAAAATAACTGTTCATCTGGTTTTTAATCAATTAGATTGTCTTAATTTGCCTTGGCTGCCATCCAAGCCGGCTGGTCACCGTGGGGAATAAAGACCACCACCCTCCTAATAAAAGAATGAGAAATAATTCTTTAAAAATTGGAACATACAATGTCAGATCTCTTTCATCAACTGAACGATACCTGCAGTTAACATATGCGCTAGAAGAAATAGATTTTGATATACTAGGGCTATCTGAAGTAAAGAAAACTGGCTGCAATATAGAAGAATATCAAGACTACATTCTTTGCTATATTGGGAAAACAAAAGGCTTGCATGGAGTAGGATTCTTAATAAAGAAAATTCATAAAAACAAAATATCTAATTTCATAGGGATCTCTGAACGAGTAGCCCTACTAAAAATAGAAACTGAAGAACATAAAATATCTATTATTCAGGCATACGCACCGACAGAAGCATCCCAGGAAGAAGATATCGAGAATTTTTACAATGACTTAGAACAAGCGCATTCTTTGGCAGACAACAAAATAATAGTAATAGGAGATTTCAACGCAAAAATAGGACAAATTAAGAAAGAAGAAATCATAAGCATAGGAAGATACGGATATGGAAAACGCAACAAAAGAGGCGACAGGCTAATAGACTATGCTCTCGAACACCAACTATCAATTGTTAACACATTCTTCAAGAAAAAATCAAAAAGAAGGTGGACATGGATATCACCCAACAAAAAATCCACAAACGAAATCGACTACATTATGACAAATAAACCTTACATGGTAAGCAACTTCGAAGTTCTAAATCAAGTCAAATTTGCGTCTGACCACAGACTACTACGAGCAACATTTCATCTATGTCAATCAAAAAAAAGCAGGAATTTTTTTCAGACCCCATTAAAAGTACCAACAACAGTCGAAGAGATTACAAAATACAGAAACTGCTTGAAATCTCACCTCGAACACAACATAACTACGATACCACAGAATGTTCAAAAATACTACGACCAACTTGAAGAAGCCATGGTATCGAGCTTAAAACATGGTAACAGAACACACAAAAAACAACAGTCAATACTCAGTGAACATACAAAAAGCCTAATAAAGAAACGTACAGAACTAATACAAACCAAAAACAAGAATGCAGAAAAGAAAAGAGAACTTACACAGCTCTTTAAAATATGCAATAAATCTATCAAGACGGATTACTGTAAACATAGAGAAACAATAATAAAAAGAAATCTGAATAATTTTAGAAGTACTAAAAGAGCTTACAAGGAATTAACCCTGAATAAAAAATGGATTCAGAAATTGGAAAATAACTCTAAAGAAACAGAGAGTAGAAGAGATGTTTTAAACCTCGCCACTTCATTCTACAAAGAACTGTATAGGAAGAGAGAACAGACAAACGTATCACGGAACGAACAATTTGAAAATGACACAGAGGAGAATATAGTTGTTTCAGCACAAGAGGTGCATACACACATAAAAAAGCTAAAAAATGAAAAAAGTCCTGGGCCAGATGGTCTGACAAACGAAACCCTTAAGTTGGGTGCCCCAATTCTGCTAGGTCATCTGACACACTTGATTAATATGGTTCTGGAAACTGGAAGAGCCCCACGACAATGGTGTACATCTGATATTATTTTACTTTACAAAAAAGGGAATCCACTAGATATTGGAAACTATAGACCCATCAGTTTACTGGCAAGCACATACAAGATGTTTACATCAATTTTACTTAAACGAATTACCGAAAATATTGATAACTGCCAGCCAGTAGAACAAGCTGGATTTCGCTCAGGATTCAGTACAACAGACCACATTCAAACAGTGGAACAGTTGATAGAAAAGTACAACGAGTTTAATAGACCCTTATATATTGCTTTTATTGATTACAGTAAAGCATTTGACACAATTAGTCACAGTTCTATCTGGGATGCACTACAAACATCAAACATAAATGTCAAATACATAAACATCCTAAAATACATATATTCAAATAGTACAAGCACCGTAAAGCTCGAAAGGAGAGGAGACCCAATCAAAATTGAAAGAGGAGTGAGACAGGGAGATCCTCTGTCACCAAAACTTTTTATTGCTGTACTAGAAAATATATTCAGGCAACTGAACTGGACCAACTATGGGATCAATATCAAAGGGCGTCGCCTGAATCACCTTAGGTTTGCAGACGACATTGTAGTGTTTGCTGAGTCGGCCAAAGAACTCCAAATCATGCTTCACACACTCAATCAAGAAAGCGTACTTGTTGGCCTGGAAATGAACATAGAAAAGACCAAAATAATGACTAACCGTGACAACATACCCATCAATATAAAAGGAAACCAAATAGAATATGTAAGCCACTATGTTTATCTGGGTAAACAAATATCATTTGCAAGAACTAATAATTTCGACGAAGTAGAAAGAAGGAAAAACATCACATGGAGAAAGTTCTGGTCACTTAAAGAAATCCTAAAAGGAAAATACAGCATGGCTTTGAAAAAAATAATTATGGATACCAATCTGTTACCTAGTCTACTGTATGGCTGTCAAACATGGACCTATACAAACAAAGTAAAACAAAAAATAAACACAACACAAAGAGCCATGGAGAGAAGCATCCTGAAAGTAAAAAAGAAACACAAAATAAAAAATGATATTATAAGGGGCCGTTCAAGTATTACGTAAGCACTATAGGGGGGGCGGGGGGTCTTTGCTTTGCTTATTTTGGATGACATGGGGGGTAGGGGAGTCTAGATGATGATTACGTCATCGGTAGTTATTTACTTTTTTACACGAATGGCAATCCTCACATTGTCTTTGAAAACGAAACGCATTTTCAGGGATTCCCGCGAAAAATATTTACGTAAGCATGGGGGGAGGGGGTAAGAGTTTTGCTTACTTTTGCTGACAAGGGGGACGGGGGGGTAAATAATTGTAATATATCTGCTTACGTAATACTTGAACGGCCCCTAAGACAGAAAACAAAAGTTACAGATGCACTAACACATGCCTTAAGATTAAAATGGAGATGGGCTGGACATATCTCACGCTACCAAGATAATAGATGGACAAAATTAACTACACAATGGAAGGGCCCAACATCAGGCAAAAGAAAAGTTGGAAGACCTAATAAACGATGGGCTGATGATCTAGTGCAAAATGCAGGGACAGACTGGATGAACAAAGGCACAGATAAAGAACTATGGAAGGAAATGGAGGAGGCCTTTACTCTAAATGAGATTCATATCAAACATGCAAAACAATAACCTTACTAACATATATTTTATTAGCTAAAAACCACTAATACTACTAACAACATTTGGAATGCACATTTATAAGATATGAAATAAAGAAGGCTTTATTATTATTATTATTATTATAATTTGCCTTGGCTGAGAGTTGGCTGGAACTGGAAGACAAGCATAAGACAAATCTCTCATGTAAATGAGTTGTGGCACTTGTGGCTGGTGGCTGTGAATACTCTTCATACTATTGTGACAAGCAAAATAAAAGAAATCTCTGTTTGAATAAGGGAATCCTTATTCAAACAGAGATTTCTTTTATTTTGTGGCTGTATCACAGTTGTAATTTTTTGTTTGTAGAATTCATTGTGCTCAATCTAGAATACTGAATAACCCAAAATCTTGTACTGGCAGTCCCTTAGGGTTGAATCTACTTTTTGTAGTGTCATGTGGATTTGCATGGGATCTGTTAAAAACAAATAACTGTAAATTATTATGTTCGTAATTAATTTGTATGAGTATTTTGACAATCTTTGGAGGAGAACAAATACAGTATATTTCTGGTCTCTTGCAACCCAAGTTGTTGTCTGTTTTAACTGCTCGACCAGTTTATAAAAGAAGAAAAACAACTAAATTAACTTTACAAAGGAATTTGTATAACACTAACCATGAAAGTCACAATTTATTTAATTTATTATTAATAAAACTTAAAAACTAGTATTGTAAAAATAAGTACAAAAAATTATTCATCTTCTTCAAAAAGATGATCTAACTTCAGTTCGACCTTTGTGCCTGTATCTTCAGACTTTTGTGACTTGTTCTTTTTTATTGCAATATTTGCATTAACTTTCTTTTCTTTTTTCTTTGTGACCCCCACAACATATTCTGGCATTATTATTTTATTGTTTTTAAATACAGGTTTTTCTTCTTGCTTGGGCGCTTTTCTTAATGCAGATGAAATGTGGAAAGTTGGTTTTTTGAAGATGCCTTCATCTGGATCTACATCCATTTGCATTTTTGATTCAGCTACCGCCCTATCCTCCATTTCACGAAGTGATGCCAATGCAGTGGCAGTATTTGTGGCATCAGACATCTGTTCTGGTGTGACATCGGCTAATGAATAATATTTGTACTTCTGTGGGTTTTTAATATGATCAGGAATTCTCTTTGCTCTAAGGCATTCAATAAGGTTAGCCTCAGGCCTCTTGTATATGCTCTCTCTGCCTCTGAATTGTTTCATTTCGTGTTTAAGTTTCTTGTATGTGAATTTGTCGATAGTGCCGTAATCTTGGGGTGCAGCTTTGTTTGTTTTAGAAAAACCATATTGATCTTCAGCATCTTTTAACTGGTTGAATAGGCTTTTTTGCCTGTCTTGAAAAGATGACATCTTGGAACGCTGTAATCAAAATATTCAATGATTTATTTTAATAGTGCAACAAGATTATGAGATATTGCTGCAAAGACTTGTATTATTTAGGTATTGCTGTGAAAATTTTGAAATTGTTGTGACCAGGTTAGATATTTAACCTCTACCTAATGTTAAGATGTATTTCACGAATAATTAATTAATAGTTAATTATACAAACAAATTACGTACGATGTAAATAATTCAATGTTTTGTTGGAAATATCACTGACTGAAGTTTTGACAAAGGTTTCATTTGAGTGACACTCACTGTCAAAGTCTTGTCAAAGTATTTTGATATTTGACACTTGACAGTAACAGGTCTTCTCTTTTTTTTATAATATTTTTGGCATGACTTCAAGTCTTTTATGCCAAAACAACCTAAAAGTTATTTTTTCTTTTTCATTGCAAGGAAAATAATGTACCAACAATTAAAAAGTTACTATTCCTCCCGAAGTGTTTCAGCAGACTGGCCTAAGAGATACTCGAAATTTTGGAAAAGTGGAGTCGAGACACGTTAAAAAGTTGCTCAATATGAATCTTTAAAGATTGTACAAACTAATAAGCCAGATCATTTAGTTGAGATGTCATGTTGGGGTGACAATGTTTCAGTACCTAATGTGTGACTCGCCGTCCGATCATGGACGGATCGACGACGCGTCGTGTTACACGCGAGTCGCAAAGAGTTGTGCAGGATCCCCGGAAAGGTCCAAAGCCTGTCAAGGCCGCAGGACTGTCTGTATCTGTGTATCAGGTAACTGAGACCTCGGAACGGAAAGGCTAGGGCTATTGAAGGACAGGACACCGACGGTTTTAGTCAATACGTATCATGATAGTCCTTCCCGTCCTGCTTAGGGTGGATTTATTTGTTAAATACCACGTAAAAAAATGCGGCCAAAGTTACGGGACATCTATCATTGTTGCGTAGATAAATAAAATACAAACTTGTTAACCTTCTGTAATGACGGCCGCTCGCCGCAACAGCTAATCGCTTGCAGATTGGTGCCAACTTCACGTTCGAAGGTTGTCGTACCACATCAAATTTCAAAAATCTAATTTATTTCCTTGCAGTAGGCGTGAAAAGCGGAGTACGCTCCTCGGGAGTAAAGCTGCCTTATCTTGGGCTAAGATGAATCCCTCGGTACACTAAGGATTTTTAACTTATTTCCCTCGCTTCACTCGGAAATTAACACTTGAACCACTTCACTCTCAGAATCCTTAGTATCGCTTCGGGATTCAACGCCCGGGACGTAAGGCAATGCTTTACTCCTATGGTGCGTAATCTACTATTAATTACTTGTAGAAGTAGCCGCTTTGGTAATGGCTTCATGTCCGACACAAAAGTTTTTTCTGTTATGCCTCATGTGCAACTCATATCGGTGAATACTCGCTTCATGTTACATTTAATCAATTACAGTCCTTGCCAGAATTTTACTAAAACGCCTTAAGAAACTCTCAGAAAAATTGTTGCCTAAAACTTATTTTGGGTTAAGAAATTATCAAGTGTCTGCGAGGCCATTTCTCTCTATACGGCCTTCTTCCAGTAGGTACATACTCTCTAGGTAAACTTTTTTTAATTTCCTGTTAGTGTGTACCTATACGGACGGTAGACAATAGTGCGGCTAGCAACGGTAGTAGCTTAAACACGACAGCAGACTGTAAGTTTCTATCAGAAAAATACTGATGTTTGCGCGAAGGCACTCGCTGCACACATTCTGTATTAGATAACGCACACGGTAAGAAAAAATCTGATAGATGGACCGCTTGTGATGCTTGCCGGTAGTAGGTATTATAAAAGTTGCGGGATCCATATTTCTAATAGTATGCGGGATGCATTAGCAGGCATTACCTAATAACACTAACATCGTGCATGTTCATTAAGCGAAAGAAAGAATCACACAAATCGGACCATAAACCTCCGAGTAATCGGTGTACGTACATACAAAATAATACCAACCGCATTAAGAACCTCCTCTTCATTGAAGTCGGTTAAAAATATCTTAAAGTTTGGTTTAGGTACAACCTACTAAAGTTCCAGATGCCAGATTAAGATACGTTATTCATCGCCAGTCATTGCTGACGAAAACGATGTTATGAATCACCCCTATACCTATAATCCTGTTGAAGATCGTAGTAGGTCAACTAAGTAATGTCTAAAAATAAATATTAAATAAGCAGAACGTATGTTAAATTATGGAATCAGGCGTTACTTTGCGGAAATCCATGACATTAAAATGTTATGAAAAATATTTAGTTTTAATTCCGCGACAAAAATCCAGGCTTGTTGCAGGATGCAATCCCACCCTATGCAGTCATGCATATGCACATGCAGCAAAGGACCCACCCTCCCGCCCTCATGCATATGCACACATGCAACAAACGGAAAAGCAAGCCATGAAATCAAACCTATACTCGACACGTGTTTCGCCCCTCCACGGGGCATCCTCAGGAGATGTTGACTCGACAAGCGCTCGGCCTCGAATGAGCTAGTTTGACAGCTCTCGCCTCTTTATATAGCGTCGTGATGACGCATCGATAACGCAACGAAACGTTATCGATACAAACGTTATAAAGACGTTTGTATCGATCTACCTGCAATCATACTTAAAAGAGGTGATGTAATTAAGTTTGTTTGTTCATTCAACAGTGTATTATTATTATTATTATGTTTGGAGATTTCTAACTGCTCCAACACACACAACCGGAAATTTTTATTACAAACATGGAGAATTTTATACGTGTTATTGTCGCTCAAGGAATGGCCGGTATCGATTAAATGTTTTGCAAAATGTGATTTGTCTGGATGGCCATTCCTGTAAGCGGCAACATGCTCCCTAAACCTAACCTCGAAATTACGGCCTGTCTGACCCACATAGACCCCGTTGCAATCATTGCATACTAATTTATAAACACCGGATTTTTTTGAATTTTCTAATTTATCTTTACCGTTACAAAGATTACGTAAGTTGTGATCTGATCGAAAAGTTACGAAAACATTGTGTTTTTTAAGAATATTCGCGATTTTATCGGAAATGGGGCCTATGTAAGACAGACTACCGACATACTTGTCAATTCGTTCGGGGGGTACATGCATAAAGTAGTGAGCGAACCCTGTCATTCTGTTTTTTCTGAATTATATTATCGATAACTTGTTTTGAATACCCGTTTGAAATCGCGATTTGATATATTATTTTAAGTTCTTTGACGTAATTATCTGTGGACAGTGGGACTGAAATTAAACGATGGACATAGCTGCGGAAGGCTGCTAGTTTGTGTTGTGATGGGTGACATGAGGAGGCGGGAATTGTTGTGTCGGTGTGAGTGGGTTTTCGATAAATTTGGAAATCGAGTTTGTTATTAACTCTAGTGATTGTTAGATCTAAAAAATTGAGGGATTGGTTGGATTCTAATTCTAATTTGAATTTAATTTTGGGATGGAAAGTGTTAAGTTTATTAACAAAAATGTCTAATTGACGAATAGTACCCGTCCAACAGATAATTACGTCATCCACGTATCTATAATAAAACAGAATGTTGGGTTCGCCCACCAAATATTTACATTCAAAGTAGTCCATAAATATTTCCGCCATTAAAGGACTTAAAGGTGATCCCATTGCTAACCCCTCTTTTTGGCGAAAATATTCGTTATTGAAACGAAAATAATTTTGTTGCATGCAAATACGCGTGAGGTCAAGAAGGTCTTGCATTTCTCCAGGATGTAAACGTTGTCTCTCCAAATGGTTCCCCAAAATACGTAAGCACTCTTCAAATGGAATATTCGTAAATAAACTGTCAACATCCAACGATAATAATTTTGAATTGTGAGGAATGTTGACATTTTTTATTTTTTCAATTAAATCTAAACTATTTTTTAAGCTGTATTTTGGTGAAAAGGAAGACTTAGTTTTTAATAAATTGTTGAGATGTTTAGCCAAATCGTATGTTGGGGCACCAATGTAAGAGACAACGGGGCGAATTGGGATATTATCTTTATGAGTTTTGGGTAAGCCATACAAAAAAGGAGAACGCGGGTTCATAGGGATTTTATATTTTAATTGATCTGGAGAAATACATGACATGTTATTTATAGCATTCTTCAACTCTACGGTAAATTTTTTGGTGGGGTCGGAACTAAGACGTTCAAAATCCTCCCCCTGGATAACGTCGTTAACCTTCTGGTGGTAAGCAGTTTTATCCAAAATGACTACGGTATTGCCTTTGTCGGCTTTTGTAATTATTAAATTATCTTGATTAATTTTGGTTTGTAATGACCGATATATCTGTAATTCAGAATAATTTTGAGGAAAGGAGGGAGATGAAACTTTTTTAATCTGAGCTGCCACCTGATGTTTAACGGCGCTATCCGTTTTACTTCTAACACAAGCCATTTCTGAATCCACCACCAAAGTTTCGAGCGATTTCTGGGATAACCGTGGTCTGATGTTATATTTTAGGCCTTTCTCTAATAAAGAAATCTCAGAACAAGAGAATTGGATATTTGTATAATTTTTAACGCGTGGATAAAAAGAGTGAATTGTATCTAAATCATTATTTTCTGAACGGTTGATATTACTGTTCCGGTTATCCCGAGATAATCGCTCCAACTTCCTACTCTGTGTTATAAATTTATCATGCGCTACTTGGGAGGCAAAGTCCCGGGCTTTGTTATCTAAAATATCAAACTCCACGTTGTGTAGTTTGTAACTCAATTCTGAGTACAAAACTTTCAAGTGAAGCTTGATATTGTCCCTAACTGAAAACCAATGCCTACATTCCTCATTCAACCACACCTGTTTTGCCTTCACCAATGCTAAACTACTTGACCGGCTGTGTGTGTTGGTATGTATATTAATATAATGGGGAAATACTTTTAATTGTTTACACTGTTGATTGAACCAAACGTTCTGAGAAGCTAAGCGATGGAGTTTTGTCAACTTGATGTAAAGTTTTGCCTGCTCAGCTATACCTGCCGACTTAAGATAAATTATGGAATCAGGCGTTACTTTGCGGAAATCCATGACATTAAAATGTTATGAAAAATATTTAGTTTTAATTCCGCGACAAAAATCCAGGCTTGTTGCAGGATGCAATCCCACCCTATGCAGTCATGCATATGCACATGCAGCAAAGGACCCACCCTCCCGCCCTCATGCATATGCACACATGCAACAAACGGAAAAGCAAGCCATGAAATCAAACCTATACTCGACACGTGTTTCGCCCCTCCACGGGGCATCCTCAGGAGATGTTGACTCGACAAGCGCTCGGCCTCGAATGAGCTAGTTTGACAGCTCTCGCCTCTTTATATAGCGTCGTGATGACGCATCGATAACGCAACGAAACGTTATCGATACAAACGTTATAAAGACGTTTGTATCGATCTACCTGCAATCATACTTAAAAGAGGTGATGTAATTAAGTTTGTTTGTTCATTCAACAGTGTATTATTATTATTATTATGTTTGGAGATTTCTAACTGCTCCAACACACACAACCGGAAATTTTTATTACAAACATGGAGAATTTTATACGTGTTATTGTCGCTCAAGGAATGGCCGGTATCGATTAAATGTTTTGCAAAATGTGATTTGTCTGGATGGCCATTCCTGTAAGCGGCAACATGCTCCCTAAACCTAACCTCGAAATTACGGCCTGTCTGACCCACATAGACCCCGTTGCAATCATTGCATACTAATTTATAAACACCGGATTTTTTTGAATTTTCTAATTTATCTTTACCGTTACAAAGATTACGTAAGTTGTGATCTGATCGAAAAGTTACGAAAACATTGTGTTTTTTAAGAATATTCGCGATTTTATCGGAAATGGGGCCTATGTAAGACAGACTACCGACATACTTGTCAATTCGTTCGGGGGTACATGCATAAAGTAGTGAGCGAACCCTGTCATTCTGTTTTTTCTGAATTATATTATCGATAACTTGTTTTGAATACCCGTTTGAAATCGCGATTTGATATATTATTTTAAGTTCTTTGACGTAATTATCTGTGGACAGTGGGACTGAAATTAAACGATGGACATAGCTGCGGAAGGCTGCTAGTTTGTGTTGTGATGGGTGACATGAGGAGGCGGGAATTGTTGTGTCGGTGTGAGTGGGTTTTCGATAAATTTGGAAATCGAGTTTGTTATTAACTCTAGTGATTGTTAGATCTAAAAAATTGAGGGATTGGTTGGATTCTAATTCTAATTTGAATTTAATTTTGGGATGGAAAGTGTTAAGTTTATTAACAAAAATGTCTAATTGACGAATAGTACCCGTCCAACAGATAATTACGTCATCCACGTATCTATAATAAAACAGAATGTTGGGTTCGCCCACCAAATATTTACATTCAAAGTAGTCCATAAATATTTCCGCCATTAAAGGACTTAAAGGTGATCCCATTGCTAACCCCTCTTTTTGGCGAAAATATTCGTTATTGAAACGAAAATAATTTTGTTGCATGCAAATACGCGTGAGGTCAAGAAGGTCTTGCATTTCTCCAGGATGTAAACGTTGTCTCTCCAAATGGTTCCCCAAAATACGTAAGCACTCTTCAAATGGAATATTCGTAAATAAACTGTCAACATCCAACGATAATAATTTTGAATTGTGAGGAATGTTGACATTTTTTATTTTTTCAATTAAATCTAAACTATTTTTTAAGCTGTATTTTGGTGAAAAGGAAGACTTAGTTTTTAATAAATTGTTGAGATGTTTAGCCAAATCGTATGTTGGGGCACCAATGTAAGAGACAACGGGGCGAATTGGGATATTATCTTTATGAGTTTTGGGTAAGCCATACAAAAAAGGAGAACGCGGGTTCATAGGGATTTTATATTTTAATTGATCTGGAGAAATACATGACATGTTATTTATAGCATTCTTCAACTCTACGGTAAATTTTTTGGTGGGGTCGGAACTAAGACGTTCAAAATCCTCCCCCTGGATAACGTCGTTAACCTTCTGGTGGTAAGCAGTTTTATCCAAAATGACTACGGTATTGCCTTTGTCGGCTTTTTGTAATTATTAAATTATCTTGATTAATTTTGGTTTGTAATGACCGATATATCTGTAATTCAGAATAATTTTGAGGAAAGGAGGGAGATGAAACTTTTTTAATCTGAGCTGCCACCTGATGTTTAACGGCGCTATCCGTTTTACTTCTAACACAAGCCATTTCTGAATCCACCACCAAAGTTTCGAGCGATTTCTGGGATAACCGTGGTCTGATGTTATATTTTAGGCCTTTTTCTAATAAAGAAATCTCAGAACAAGAGAATTGGATATTTGTATAATTTTTAACGCGTGGATAAAAAGAGTGAATTGTATCTAAATCATTATTTTCTGAACGGTTGATATTACTGTTCCGGTTATCCCGAGATAATCGCTCCAACTTCCTACTCTGTGTTATAAATTTATCATGCGCTACTTGGGAGGCAAAGTCCCGGGCTTTGTTATCTAAAATATCAAACTCCACGTTGTGTAGTTTGTAACTCAATTCTGAGTACAAAACTTTCAAGTGAAGCTTGATATTGTCCCTAACTGAAAACCAATGCCTACATTCCTCATTCAACCACACCTGTTTTGCCTTCACCAATGCTAAACTACTTGACCGGCTGTGTGTGTTGGTATGTATATTAATATAATGGGGAAATACTTTTAATTGTTTACACTGTTGATTGAACCAAACGTTCTGAGAAGCTAAGCGATGGAGTTTTGTCAACTTGATGTAAAGTTTTGCCTGCTCAGCTATACCTGCCGACTTAAGATAAATTATGGAATCAGGCGTTACTTTGCGGAAATCCATGACATTAAAATGTTATGAAAAATATTTAGTTTTAATTCCGCGACAAAAATCCAGGCTTGTTGCAGGATGCAATCCCACCCTATGCAGTCATGCATATGCACATGCAGCAAAGGACCCACCCTCCCGCCCTCATGCATATGCACACATGCAACAAACGGAAAAGCAAGCCATGAAATCAAACCTATACTCGACACGTGTTTCGCCCCTCCACGGGGCATCCTCAGGAGATGTTGACTCGACAAGCGCTCGGCCTCGAATGAGCTAGTTTGACAGCTCTCGCCTCTTTATATAGCGTCGTGATGACGCATCGATAACGCAACGAAACGTTATCGATACAAACGTTATAAAGACGTTTGTATCGATCTACCTGCAATCATACTTAAAAGAGGTGATGTAATTAAGTTTGTTTGTTCATTCAACAGTGTATTATTATTATTATGTTTGGAGATTTCTAACTGCTCCAACACACACAACCGGAAATTTTTATTACAAACATGGAGAATTTTATACGTGTTATTGTCGCTCAAGGAATGGCCGGTATCGATTAAATGTTTTGCAAAATGTGATTTGTCTGGATGGCCATTCCTGTAAGCGGCAACATGCTCCCTAAACCTAACCTCGAAATTACGGCCTGTCTGACCCACATAGACCCCGTTGCAATCATTGCATACTAATTTATAAACACCGGATTTTTTGAGTTTTCTAATTTATCTTTACCGTTACAAAGATTACGTAAGTTGTGATCTGATCGAAAAGTTACGAAAACATTGTGTTTTTTAAGAATATTCGCGATTTTATCGGAAATGGGGCCTATGTAAGACAGACTACCGACATACTTGTCAATTCGTTCGGGGGTACATGCATAAAGTAGTGAGCGAACCCTGTCATTCTGTTTTTTCTGAATTATATTATCGATAACTTGTTTTGAATACCCGTTTGAAATCGCGATTTGATATATTATTTTAAGTTCTTTGACGTAATTATCTGTGGACAGTGGGACTGAAATTAAACGATGGACATAGCTGCGGAAGGCTGCTAGTTTGTGTTGTGATGGGTGACATGAGGAGTGCGGGAGGGACTTGTGTGTCGGGTAGTGGTTTCGATATTATAAATTTGGAGATGAGTTTGTCTAACTCTAGTGT